>CAMOHE010039335.1:0-48202 GCA_946598075.1 Artocarpus hirsutus
TACTACCACTGCAAGTGGTGCCGATCCCACCATCAACCCTTCTTTCGTCCCCACACTCCGAGCACTTTGCACCCAGAATGGGGACGGGTCGAGGCGGGTTGATCTCGACACCGGAAGCGCAAACCGCTTCGACACCACTTTCTTTGCTAACATAAGAAACGGCCGAGGAATCCTCCAGTCTGATCAGTTGCTGTGGGCCGATGCCTCCACCAGAGCGATCGCCGAGCGGTTCTTGCAAGCGAGAGGAGCGCAGAGCCTAAACTTCAACGTGGAGTTTGCCAAGTCCATGGTGAAAATGAGCAACATTGGCGTCAAAACTGGGACTCGAGGTGAAATTCGAAGGGTTTGCACTGCAATTAATTAAATGAGACATGTTCAACAGTCGATCCTATATCATTAGTAGTATTTTGGATTCTATACTGTTAATTTGGCAAGTGTTAGTTAATAGTTACGTACCTGAAAGTGTTGAATATTCGTATTATCATTTATTTATTCATTTTTTGCACAATGTGATTCGTTGTCTAGTAGATTGTTAATAAGTCAGAACAGATTGAAAGTTTAAATCTGACTTGCCGATTCTCTTAATGGTTTTTTATCCATTTATAATTCTATTTTTTTGTTAAGTATTTCTTGCTCTTTCATCTTTAGACATGCGGTGGACTACATGTAGTTTAATTAAAGTACATGTACCTTGCTTAATTCGCTTATATTGGTCAACCAAAACCTCCTATACATGATGATCAGAAGCCAAAATTGGTGACTGCAATATGCATATCATGATCTCAGAAACATATAAATGGCTGGTTGCAGAAAACTCACACTTGAAAATTTCAACACATAACACTCAAATGGTTATGTTTAAAACCCACTTCCAATAGCAAAATATCTTATTAAAATTTATGATTGAAATTGTATACTGGTGTAGCACTGTTTTTACTTGCTTCTTTTGTTAGCTTGCAAGGTTTAAACTGGATAGGCAGGACCTTCGTTATGTCCTATTGTTTTTTTTTTTTTTTAATGGATGAATGGGATGTTCTTAAGTATAATACAGGTTGAGACCTTATTTCTTCTTTTTTTAAAAAAATAAAAAATAAAAAGCATTTTTTGTACTAGAATTAATAAATTAACATGTGCATGAAGCTAGAATTGAAAGAAAGCCCAAACACTCTTTATTTGTGATTAGCACATGCTTGATGAAATAATTTATGCAAGTGCTTGCGAAAAACATTAGGCTTATCTAATCAATAATAATCTATGTATAGCTGAGCCGGTCGGCTATTAGTGGTGAATATCTGTATATAAAATCCACTCCGTTTTGCCCCACTTTATCTTACCACACAAATAATAGTCGTAGAAAGGGATCAGCTGCCCAACAATCTGACTATGAAAACTAAAACCAATTTCAAGGTTCTTCTTGTGTTTCTCGTCACTTTTTTTTATTTTCACCACAGCTAGTGATGCTAGGAAGCTAATGGCGGTTACGGGGAGAGCTAATGGTGGTGCTACTGCTAATGCAGACACTCATATCGACCTCAATAATCCACGACTGACTTAGTAGATCCCATGTTTGAACATTTATTTCAACTTTGTCGTAGCCAGTTCCCTTACTTATATTTTCTTTTCGCATTTGGATCTGAGATATGCAATATGATCCATTCGAGATAATCGGAAGTATGTTTGTTATTTTGATTTTTGATGTTTTGTTTCTTTCCTGTTTTTTCTTCTTCATCTTCTTTTCTCTTTCCCCCTTGTGGAAATGAAAACGGTATGGTTCGTGTTTTAAACAAAAAACATACATATGGTTCATTTTGGCACATTTATTTAAACTCATCAGTTTGAAATGCCCATAATATAAAGCTCGTAACAACTACTGAATAAAGCAAATAATAGCTACAGTGTAAAACTCTCACATGCTATAATACTTCCAACCATCCTTAATTTGTGTTTGTTATTCAAAGATTATGAGTGTGCTCCTTTCATGTGATAATGAATTATAATTTTACGTTTTTGTTTCTTATGAAGAATGCACCCCACCATTGAGCAAATTATCAACACACCATATACAAGTAAACTTAGCACAAAAACAACTTAGAATGCTAAACAAATACTAGTAACTATATACACTTGGAATAAAAAAAAATTGAAAAACTTAGAATAATAAAATTAGAATGCATATTTTTATTTTAAAAAAGAACTTAGAAAACTAAACGTACATAATACTAAAGCGCTAAACACATGCTTTAAACGTTGGTTCTCCGTGGAAAGCCTATTCCTCACACTTTTAACATCGATTGTTGTTAATTGTCCTCTATGTTGGGCAAACACGCTGACTGACGTGCAATAAGGGTGGTTTGATCTATGCTTTATAGTATAGTTTTACTGGGTTGTCACTAAGTTTACGTTCACACTAATAGAACGTAGATATGCACTTGTAACCAAGTAAGGGTTCATAGAATATCCTGACCCTCATAATATTCTTGCTGGGATGCAATGTCCATTAGAGGTAGGTATTTAGTCTAAGGTCCTTGGAAAACAAGAACTACAACAAAATGGGTTTTTAGTGACAACAAATGTCATTACTAAAAGTCTTGTTTTAATGATGAAATATCGTCACTATTAATCCTTATAATCAATCCTCAAGTCACAAAATTTTTAGACAATGGGTTCCACTTTTAATGACTAAATAGTCGTCGTTAAAAGTCCCGTGCGGTCGCTAAATGCTACGCAATGTCATCACTAATTCTTTATACACAAAAAATGATGGAATAAATGGTTTATTGGTGCCATAAAATTGTCATCGCTAAAAGGTAAAAGACTTGTTGGACAACATGATGGTCAAAGTATGCGCTACTAGGTCAACTCCTTATCTTCATGTTATTGCTAAATTATGGCTTGCTTGTTATAGTAAGGGCGGAGCTAGAAAAATAAACAGTTGAGGAAGACAAGGCCGTATACTAAAATTTTCAAATAAAATAAAATGTAGATCTTATAGATAATAAATGAGCTAAACTATTTCAAGATAGGGGCCAGCGAACATACAAAAGTTCAAAATTTTAATGGACAAAATTCAAACTCTATCTGAATTTACGTATAAAATTAGAATTAAATTTAATAATTGCTCAAAACATATCCTTTGAATGGTCCTCTTAGTCTGATCATCGATCGAAGAGGAGAAGGTCACACTATACCTTACACTTGTTCCCATTAAAAATTATTTTATCAAACACTTAAAATGCTTAAATTTTGTGTTTATGACAAAGTTTGTCATAACTTCTTATTATAGCTCAAATCCCCAGCTTTTCATCTTTCCATCATCATCATCAGCCATGTAGCATAATGTATATTCATGCCACATAGTCCTTTTTTACATACCATATTACATAATTTACAACAAACACTTGGTATATGCATTGAAAAATCATAAACTTTAACTTAATTTCATGGGCTAGAACTTTATCTAAACATTTCAAGCATTGGGTTGTGGACCTGAAAACATGAAAAACATAGTGGAATAGAGTTTTAAAATTTTTCTTAAACTTTTAGGATCCTTCTCATGATGCTACATATAAATAATTGAATAGACATAAACTTACGGGTTTGACAATAGCTCTGGATGATCAAGCGTTTCAAAACCTTTAGACCTTTCTTCTTAACCATGAGAGCTAAAGAAACACTAGATGGAAGCTAGAGGAAAGTCTACAGATCATAGATTCTCCAAGGCCTATTTATAGATGCATAGGTAGGAGTTAGTTAGAGCAAAATCTTCCAACGATTCTTCAGAGAACCATGCCTATCAAGGGTAGTTGGGCGTGATCTTCATCCTTCTAACAGGAGAGTGACACGTGTTATAACCATCTCCAACTGTGTGATCATGTATCCATCTAGAATTTATCCGAGATCCAATTTTGATTCAAACTGAGATATTATTTATTTTAACTTTTAAAACAAATATCTTTTATGATTTTTTAAATTATTTGAATTATCTCATAATTCAACTAATATCTGCAAAATCTATTTCCACTTTTGAAAGTATATTTTTATGCTACAAGATAATAAATAGATTACATGAAGGTCATGTGACTTATTTGAAACTTAAAACCATGGTTGTGGCACCACTTGGACTCCTAGAGTTCTGGTGTGTGGTGCCACACGTAGCCCTCGTGGTTTGCTGGATGAAATTATAATTATGCCCATGTTGACAAAATTAATCCAAGAAAATTTCCATCGATCCATCTGAAAAAATGTTATGGAGCTAGTAAGGGGACTCAAAGGACATATATGTTTTAATCTCCAATAACTATTTATAATTTAATTGTCTCATAATTAAATTAATAATGATTATTACCTCCGGTTTGTGCCACTATCAGAAACCGATGTGTACTCTTAAACTATATACAAAATTCTAAAGAATCTTAAACATAAAATGTCATCAACAAAGTCATCCATTGTTATAATCATTTGCCATGTGATAAATACCATTCACAATAATATTCATAATTAGAGCTAGGTTCGTAGTTTTCCACACAATGTCTTTAATTACTTTTTTGTCCATGAGTTCCATTAATTCTCTAATGGATGACTTTTTTATGAAAAAATCATAAATGACGATTTTGGATAATATTTGATATCCTATATCAAATAACGAGATCTCTACATCCAAGTTCGCTAATTAATAGTCTTATGAATATTATCTTAATATTTTTTCTTGTAGGAGATGTGGATTTCATATTTAAAAGTAATGTTCCCAGCTACCTATATTAGTATGTCTCTAATATACCGAGGTATAGAACATAGATGTAACAGATCTCATTCATCAGCAATCAAAAGACATAGTAAATAAATATGAGTCTACCAATCACCTCAAGATTAAAGTAACATCCATAAAATGATCAAAATGATAGAATTATAATTTCTTGTTATGGAATTACACAATAAATTAAATTCAATCTTGGTCCAAGTTTGTTTCAAACACAATAATATCTCTAGTCAGTAATCACCATTACTATAATATGGATAAGATTATTCCACTAAATTGAAAATAGACAATATCACAATCTTAAGCAAAATAAAGTGTCTAGCTTTATTCTACTAATAATAAAACAATGTTTATGTAAGTACACATAATCATATCCTTTATATTATAAACACTTCATATACATGGTTATAGACTTTTTTAAGTTGGAACTTTTATGATATTTACATACATATGTATATATTATGGAGAACAATATGAAATATTATCTATTAATACTGCAATACTTTATTTCTCATAATAGGATAAAATGACATGCTTTAAAAGCACCAATCCCAACACTAAGATTTTCATCATCTTTTTTTCTTTTTTCTTTTGGCTCTTGAAAACTCCTTAATACCCTCGACATCAAATCCATAACATACCATAAAAATCTAACTCAAAACTTGAATAAAAACCCTAAAACATAATAGGAAAAGTTTGAGTTTTACCTTGAAAAGTCCTTAATCTTCCTCTACACCACCTATACTTCGTTCTTTGAATGATTGGATGAGGTTTTCATCCAAAATTTTGAGGGAAAGAACTTGGCATATAGGATGGTTTTGAGAAGAGAAAAATGGACCTATTTTTTGCATGTTTCATGCAAAATGATGATGATAAGGCTTAAGTTTATCACTTAAGTGCTTATCCATAATTTAAGTTAATCTAGGGACTAATTTGTAATTAAAAACTTGTCCCCACCACATATCATAACCAACCAACATAGGGGAGATGTGAAAATTTCCACCTTAACGGCGACACCAAGTGGGCCCTACATCATCCTTTTAACAATTTAAATTTATACTAATATTTTTCTTATATTGCCGGTATATTTCTTATATTATTATGAGCTTACACAGCATTTCTTATTTATCTATATCCTCCACGTAGTGTAATTCCTATACTATTTAACTTTATTAGCACAATCCTTATACTGCATTATTCTAATACTGCTTAAGTTTTATACGGTACAATTTTCATATTTTCATACAATATTTTTTCCTTAAACTGTGTAATTCTTATATTTGCTATGTAGAATTTCCTTTATTGTATTTTTATCTTTTTTTAATTTGTTGCAATATATTCTGCAATCTAATCCTGTAACACAATCAGATCATGATAATTACTTTTATTATGTTATATAGTAATTATGTTCTATAAGGATGAAGTTGAATGAATACCAACATACACTGCTGAATCTATATCTTATGCTGGGCATCAACATCTTTCCAAGCATTGTGGAATGGCTCACATGCATCCTGAGTATAGATGCCTATGGCACTTTCAAACCATGACTTGAACCGCCCAAAAGCCTTTCAGGTACCACCGACATCATCAAATGTGACCACAACCTTTCTGTACTTCTCTACATATGCTGCGATCTCATGACCTTCTCCTTTCCTCAACCAATACGATGGTGAGATGTGACATCTGGTGCTGTAAACATCAAGAAACATTACAGATTAAAACTAGCAGACCGAATAAACTATACATATTTGTAATTAGGTTGTAATAGATCTGACTGACAGCATGACAACACTCTATATAAGTCGAGTGGAGGTTGTGCTCTATTTGAAAAGACAACACATGTAGCAACTTGTTCAGACATATCCAACAGTTATAATTTTAAAGTCACATATCAAATCAAACCATCTCCAAAAAGAGTTATAATTTTATTAAATTTTATGCAATCTAATCAAATTGTATGATAATTTTATTGTTGTTATTATTTTTAAAATAAAATTGTAATTTTAATAAACCATAATATTACAATTATTTATCCATTTGTAATGACATATAATTTTAAATTCAATTTATTCTTCCATATCAATTAATTAAGACAATGTATTACTTAATTAATCCGTAACAATAATATTATAATTATTAAACTATGATATTATTCACCAATTTATAATAACAATTTATTATATTATTTTACTTTATATTTAATTAATCAATTAGTTAATTAATTGTTAATTAAGAATTTTGATTTCCTTATTTTTATTTTTTAATTTGTAACAAAAACATTGAATGCGATATATAAATTATTAATATTAATCACTTTGACATAATTATTATAATGTATTAAAAATAATTTTATACTATATTGACTTAATTTTATTTTCAACCCAAACCAACTTGTTACTAATTTAGCTATAACTACACAATTCCAAAAAAAAATCACAATCACAATCCTAAATAATAATCACAAAAATCCAAATATTAAATATCACAATTTTACAATTCCAAAAATCTAATTCTATAATAATTCCTTTTGAACTTGGTGCGTTTAGGCACGTCATCGAGTTTATGAATGCATACGAAGAACAGTGGAATGCTAGCACCATTTGATTCAAATAAACTAGATATGCCTTCGATCCAATATGGAAATAGCAGAAAAATGGAATTAATAAAATCCTCCTTCCTAGGGAATAAAAGCTATATTCCCCCTAAGGAAAAAATGTATATCTTATCGTGAGCCCTAGAATAAGTTTGCCTAAAATCACTTGATGGAACAGGCTCGGCTGGATCAAAGCACTTTTTTCTGACACTCATAATTACTCCTCTATTCATATACATAAGACCACTACAGAGACTAGAACTCAAAGGCTCGAAATGACCAATCAAAGGAATTGATCCGTTTAGCTTTGTTCTTCTCCTAGTTTTATAGCACACCCATGTAGATCTTTTCGATGTTAAGCACGCTGCATCTTCTATCCAAGTGAAGAATATCTTGTCCAAGTCCTTCCAGCTTGCATCCTTCTTCTACCATTAGGAATGGAACATCTTTCAACTTGCAAATTGGGTCAATTACATTTATTAGAAGTGGACAATAGAGTGGCTATACTAGCCAAAACTCATCTACATATTATTGTAACATCTGTTGATGTACTTCATAGTTGGGCTGTACCTTCTTTAGGTGTCAAATGTGATGCTGCACCTAGTCGTTTAAATAAAAATCAAATTCTACAACAATGCACATTAAAACAATCCTATGTCATGTCATTCTAACAAAATCACAATCACAATTCATAATTCAACAACAATTCACAATCCAACTAACATATTCACAATTCCAAAAATCTAATTCACAACACAATTCCAAAAACATTCCAAATACTAACAAATTAAAAACTTATATAATCTAAAACCCACTAAGAACGAAGGTTAAAAAATGAGAATAGTAGCGAAAACTTCAACGGTAAATGGACAGAAAACAACCAAAAGCTCCAAAATTTAACCAGGAAAAAGTTTGAGGATTTTCTGATTTATGGAGATTTCTATGATTATTGTTTGATAATATGAGTTCCTACAATACAAAACTCATAAATCTATGTGTTTTTAGAAGTTTGAGAGAGATTTGAGGTGAAATAAGGCTGTCATATCCCAGAGTACAAGAGGTGACGTGACAGATTAATTAAGTTAATTAAGTAAAATTTTAATTAGAACACAAGTTAAAGAGTTTAAATAATTATAAAAAAGGTGACAATTTATAAAACGATTATTATAATAATAAAACAGATAGACAGAAAATGAAATAGAATAAAATAAAATAAGGAAAAAGGAATACGCGTTGGGACCCACCAGGCCCACAACTTGTGCACACACCTAGTATCGACATAATTTAAATTACAACCATAATCCAACATAGAAAAGAAGTTAAAATGATACATGCTTTGCTTGATTTATACAAATAACCTACTTAGTATCTTCTACTGCTCATGAGTCTGGTCGGTGGACTCTCTGTCAATCTCAAGCTAGATTCCACCTAAGGGAAAAAGGGTTGAAAACAGATAAAAAGTGAGCGAAAGGCTCAATAAGACTATACTTTAAAACAGATACATAATTTAAATATAAAATTTATCATTCAAGAAAAACAATTAGAAAACAGAATGAAATAGATAAACTCATTTAAATTAATCTTATTAAAAATCAGTTCGTCCAGAAAGTACTTTTTTATCTTTCTTGGGCAAACCATAATTATCACCATCAAAGTGGCCTAGCTAGGCTTCAGGACCTGCCTCCAAGGTCGCACGCTACACGACCCAATCTCTTAATATGGCATCATGCCCTAATGTTCATTTCTATTATTATTTAAAACCTTTTTACCAAGTGTATTCATTTACGTTCATTATGTGGTTTGTTATATACATCATATCATTACTCAACAGTTATGAAAATAACTGATAAAATGTTCTTTAAAACCTTCATTGAAAACACTTCGAAAGAAATCATTTTTTTGAGGTCAAAATCTTTTAAAATAGGGTTACCAAAGAAGGGGTCGAAGTCCTACCTCAATGTCTTGTGCTGATGTTCAATAGCGCAGTCACGGTCTGCTATGTATTAGCTCCACGAAACCACAAACAACCTTAAATGTAAACTAAGTTTATCAGTACCTAGCTTAGAGTATCCTACACTACTAAGCTATCTCATGGTGTCCTAGTGTGTCATTTCTATTTATAAAACCATATTATAAGACTAAAATCTCAATCTAGGTTTAAAATAGTGAAAATAGGTGAAAAATGACAAATTTTCATGAAGCCCGATCAGCCTACTGGTTCTCCTGGTCCGGCCTGCCAAACTATGCAATTCAGCCTACTAGTAATCAGGACTGGCCTGTCGAAGTATTTCCTGGTTCGGCCTGCCAAAGGTATGAGTTCGGCTTGCCGAACTCATGAATCCTACCTATAGAGCTTCAAGTTTAGCCTACCAAACTGAAAAATTCTAGAATTTTTCAGAATTTGAGTCTTAGCCTCCTAGAGCTTGGATCTTCATTTTCAACCTATTGTCTCAATTCCCAGGCATGCAAAACACTCATACATGATAAAAAAAACATAGCATAACACTTTTAAACTAATTTGAATAAAATTTGCATAAAAAATTTCAATTAAATACAAAAATGAAAAAAATGGAGAAAAATATAAAAACTTGATTTAAATCCTTTTTTATCAAACCAAGCCTAGATTCTAGATGTTTTAAGTTCCACTAGCTTAAATCCAAGGTTTTCTAAGTTCAAAAAGGCTTGGATTTCAAAATGCTAAGGAAATTGAAAAATTTAGAAAAAGTTTAGAATTTAAAAACTAACCTTGAATCCGAGCTTTAAAACAAGTTTGAAGTAGCTTAATCGTGTTCCCTAACCTCCAATCCAGCTAAGAATCAAAGCTTGAGTTCAAAATTTTGAATCAAATGAGAGGGAAGAGAGAAAGAGAGAGGCAGTGAGAAAGAGAGAGAGACAAGAGAGTGTGAGAGAGAGTGTGTGTGTGCTGAGAATGAGTGAGGGAAGGAGAAGGAAAGAGAAAGAAATAGAGAAGGGAGGAGAGCAAAACTAGGAAGGGAAAACCATGTCTCACACATGGTTTTCCAAAGTGGGACTTATTGGTCATTTGGCAATTTGTTTTGTTCCAAAAATTTAAAATAACAAATAAAAATAACTAAAATGATTTAAAATCAAATTAATTAGAAAATCATTGCAAAATGTTTAGATTAAAATCAAATTAAAATTTGGCACACTAATCTACCGTCTTCCATGATAATATCACTTAATTAATTTTGAGACGTTACAGGTCTTTACCCCTAAAAGAAATTTCGCCCTCGAAATTACAAATCAATTCTGAAACAAAATAAATGCGGATACAACACTCGCATAGTCGATTCTAACTCCCAAGTGGCTTTATCAACCTTGTGATGCTGCCACACGACCTTCACTAACGTTACGTCGTGACAACACAAGTTGATCACTTTCCGATCGATAATTTGAATCGGCATCTCTTCGTATGTCATGTCTTCTTGGATATGTACATCATGAACTGAGACTATCTTGTTCTACTTGGGCGGACACTTACAAAACATCGACACATGAAATACGTCGTGAACATGAGAGAGCTCGGGAGGAAGATCGAGTCGATAAACGACTACACCAACGTGTTAAGTAATCTCGAACGGCCCAATGTACCTTGACGTGAGTTTCCCACTCACATCGAATTGCAATATACCTTTGCATGGTGAGACTTTCAAGAGAACAAAATCCCCTACCTCGAATTCCAATGGTCAGCATCTTCTATCCGCATAACTCTTCTGTCTATTCTGAGCTGCCTTTAACTGATCTCGGATTACGGCGACCTTCTCATTGCTATCACAGATCTTATCTGGCCCAAGAACAATCTTGTCTTCTAGTTCTGCCCAACACATCAGCTGCCGACATGGTCGTCTATACAGCGCTTCAAATGGTGCCATGCCAATGCTCGCTTGGTAGTTGTTGTTGTATGCAAACTCTACCATATGCAAATACTTTTTCAAATTCCAGCCAAAGTCTAACATACACGCATGTAACATGTCCTCAAGTATTTGAATAACCCACTCAGATTGCCCATCTGACTGAGGATGAAATGCCATGCTAAAGTTTAAAACCATTCCCAAGGCCTCCTGAAAGCTCTTCTAGTACTTGGCGTTGAACTGGGTGTCTCTATCGGATGTGATGCATAAGGGAACTCCGTGCAACCGCACTATATTTTGCAGATATAGCTCCCTGAGAACTCTCCTCGAGTACGTCGACCTAAAGGAATGAAATGTGTCAATTTTGTCAACCTATCAACCATGACCCAAATTGCATCGTGCCTTTGCTCCATCTTCTATGAATCGGTAAGAAAATCCATCATGACGTGCTCCCATTTCCACCCTAGAATAGGAAGTAGCTAAAGCTAACCTACTGTCTTCTGGTGCTCGGCTTTCACCAAGAAACAAGTCGCACACTTGGCTACGTATTCTCGAACATCGTTCTTTATGCCTCTCCACTAGTACTGCCTTTTTAGATCATAGTACATCTTCATGCTCCTTGATGAATGGCAAACTGAGACTTATGGGCTTCATCCATCACGGCCTTTGTTACTTCTATGATTGTTGAGACTGCCAAATGCCCCTTGAAGTATAGCAATCTATCAGCATGTATCCTCCATTCCTCAAATTGCTCTCCATTTTGAATTCTCATCTAGATTCCCTGCAGGTGCTGATCTTGCTATTGATTCTGTTTCACCATTTGAATAAGAGTTGGGGTCGTCTCTATATGATACACCGAAACTTGATTATAGTCTTCATACTATTATAGCCTATACTCACATACTGTTACATCTCTTTTCCAATTCTCGAGAGCCAAGCAAGCGAGAATCCCTGAGGATTTTTGGCTAAGCACATCCGCGACTACGTTAGCTTTCCCAGGATGGTACTGCAGCACAAAATCATAATCTTCCATGTATTCCATCCACCTTTACTACCTCAAGTTCAGATCCCTTTGAGTGAACAGATACTTCAAACTCTTATGGTCGGAGAAAACCTAAAATGTTGTCCCATACAAATAACATCTCTAGATCTTCAGTGCATGAATCACCGTTGCGAGCTCTAAGTTATGAGTAGGATAGTTCTACTCGTGAGGTCGTAACTATCTTGATCCACAGTTCTACTCATGAGTAGGATAATTCCAGATCAACACACATCCAAGTTTGTATCCTGAAGCATCTATATAAACTTCATACAGCTCATCACTATTCAGGATAATCAACACCAGAGCTGTAGTCAACTGATTCTTTAACTCCTAGAAGGTGAACTCGTATTCTTCATCTCCTTCAAACCTGACATTCTTCCTAATCAGTTTTTTCAGCAAAGCTGCTATCTTCAAGAAGTCCTTTACAAACTTCTTGTAGTATCTTGTGAGTCCTAAGAAACTATGGATTTCTGCCACATTCCTCGATCGTTCCCACTCCACTATAGCTTCTATCTTAGATGCATCCATTGAGATGCCTTACTCGGAGATGACATGCCCTAAAAACTTAACTTATATCAATCAAAACTCACACTTTTCTTTCTTGGCATACAACTGGTGCTCCCACAGAGTTGAAGCACGATCTTAAGGTGTTGCTCATGCTCCTCCCAAGTCTTAGAGTAGACCAAGATATCATCAATGAACACGATAATGAACTAATCCAAATAAGGCCTAAATATCTTGTTCATCAGGTCCATGAAAGCTACCGGAGCATTTGTCAACCCAAATAGCATTACCAGAAACTCAAAATGTCCATACCGGGTCATAAAAGCTATTTTGGGGATGTGCTCTTTTTTATTCCTAAGCTAGTGGTATCCTAAACACAAGTCAATCTTTGAAAAGTACCGCAAACTTTCTAATTGATTGAATAACTCGTCGATCCTGTGCAGAGGATACTTGTTCTTCACGGTGACCCGATTTAGCTACCAGTAGTCAATGTATAGCCTAAGGTTTCCATCGTGCTTTTTAGCAAACAAAACCAGTGCTCCCCACAATGACATGATATTTCGAATATATCCCTTATAAGCAAGCTCCTTAAGTTGCTTTCTTAATTCTTTCATCTCTGTTGGCGCCATCCGATAAGGTGTTACAAAAATCAGAGCCGTTCTTGGAAGCAACTCAATACCAAACTCAATTTTCCAATGGGGTGGTAATCCCAGAACTCATCGGGCAAGATATCTTCAAATTTATCAACCACTGGTATTGTTGCATCTTTTCCCGATACACTAGACTCTCCTTCTAGGTTTATAAGGAAGGCATAGCAAGCTAGATTCTTTCATCCTCCAAGACACATATTCATGAGATGCTCACTTATTGTTCGATTATTACCACCCTGGTAAATGATCGTCATTCCCCTATCGGACACTAAAGTCACTCTCCTAAGTTGACAGTCTACAACTGCATTGTACGTAGACAACCAGTCTATTCCTAGGATTACATCATATGAGCTCATGGAGATTATAACCAAATCATTCGTCAGATTATTTTGCAAGATTTACATATTCAGTTCACATACACCCGCCCCAAGGGTGAAGCAATAACTAAGGGCTCATCAAACTCTTCTATCTCTAACCCTAAGGAATGTACAAAAGAACTTAAAATGAGAAAATAAGTGGCACTAGTATCGAATAAAACATGGGCTAAAGACTGAAAAACTAGAACCATACCATCGGCAACCGCATTGCTAGTCTGGACATCCGAACTCCCTAATGTCATGGTGTGAACCTACACTGGAGCTTTCCTTGTTCCCCTACCAACATTGCTAGGTCCTAGATTAGTCGGCTAATATTGCTGCGATGGAGGTGACTGCACGCTAGCTACGCTCGACGCTCGATACTAAGGGGCAATGCGTTAGAAGTTCTACGGCTGGTATACTTGTGCTGGGTATGACAATTGCTGGGGAGAGAACTGATGGAACTACAGCTGAGGGAATTGCTAAGGCGGAGGTAAAGTCTAAGGTTGAGGCTGACGATTGGCTCCTTTTCTAGCTTGAAGTCCTAGATGAGCACTCCTGATTAGACAGTTCCTCTTAATATGTCCTGGCTACTGGCAATAATGGCAATGGAAGCTATCGAAATTACTGTGCCTGTTGCTAGATGAATTGTTGCTTCTATTGTTCACATTACCATGTTGATTCTTCTTTTGAGTTGGACGGCTGCTGGTGCTCCTCCTATTGCTCCTTTGTGGTCCTCCTAACGTCCTTGTTCGATCTTCATAGTATTACGTATAATCATTTTCCACAGATATAGCTGACGACACAAGCTCCCTAAAATTTCTAAGTCACAAGGCAACCACCTACCGTCGAATAGAAGCCTTAAGCCCTTCTTAGAACTTAATACACTTCTCACACTCCGATGCCACTATAAATGGAGCAAACCTTGCCAGCTCATTAAGCTTTACCTCATACTCTCGAACTGACATATCACCATATTGCAATCTATAAAATTCAGTAGCCTTTTAGTCTCGATATCCTTGTAGAAAGTAACAGTTATAGAACAGCTCCTCGAACTTGTCCCAGCTAATGTTCCCGTTATTCTCCAAGCGTTTATCTTGCTTCCACCAAGTATTAGCACCACTTTCAAATTTATGTGTTGCAAACTCGACATGATACTCTATTGGCATGCCAAGGGTATCCAACAACTAAATCTAATCAATATTTGGCCACTTGTAGGTCCCCATTTCCATCGAAGGTTGAAACATATGCACACTGAGACTCCTTAAAGTACGCATGCCGACAACTAGCCTCGGAATCCTCCGGTCTTGCCCTCACTACCATCTGCTGGAAAGCAATAAGCATTGCCCCAATCATACTTTCCTCATTCCCTGGGTTCGCGTTAGTAGCAAATAAACGACTCCTTGGTGCCATTCTTTCACATCTAAAAACAAAATTAAACTGTCAGTGGTGTTTCATTGTCATACCTATGTGTGCATAATTTTCAAGGTTCATAACCTAAGGCTCTGATACCATTCTGTCACGCCTCAGAGTATGGGAGGTAACGTAGCAGATTAATTAAGTTAATTACGTAAAATTTTTAATTAGAACACAAGTTAAAGAATTTAATTAATTATGAAAAAGGTGGCATTTTAAAACTTTTAAAATGATTATTATAATAATAAAACAGACAGACAGACAATAAAATAGAAAAAAATAAAATAAGAAAAAGGGAATACATGTTGGGTCCCACCGGGCCCACAACTTGTGGACACACCTAGTAGCGACATAATTTAAATTACAACTACAGTCCAACATAGAAAAGAAATTAAAATAATACATGCCTTGCTTGATTTATACAAATAACCTACTCAGGATCTTCTACTGCTCGACAGTCTGATAGGTGGACTCTCTGTCAATCCTAAGCTGGATTCCACCTAGGGGAAAAAGGGTTGAAAACAGATAAAAAGTAAGCAAAAAGCTTAGTAGGACTATGCTTTAAAACAGATAAATGATTTAAATATAAAATTTATCATTCAAGAAAAATAATTAGAAAACAGAATTAAATAGATAAACTCATTTAAAGTAATCTTATCAAAAATCAGTTCATCCAAAAAGTATTTTTTTTTATCTTTCTTGGACAAACCATAATTATCACTACTGAAGTGGCCTAGTTGGGTTTCGGAACTTGTCCCCAAGGTCGCACACTACACGACCCAATCTTTGAATATGACATCATGCCCTTATGTTCATTTCTATTATTATTTAAAACCCATTTACTAAGTGTATTCATTTATGCTCATTATGTGATTTATTATGTACATCATATCATTACTCAACAATTAGGAAAAAAACTGATAAAATCTTCTTTAAAACCTTCATTGAAAACACTTTGAAAGAAATCATTTTTTTGAGGCCAAAATCTTTTTAAAATAAGGATACCAAAGAAGGGGTAGAAGTCCTACCTCAATGTCTTGTGCTGATGTTCAACACTGTAGTCCTAGTCCATTATACGTAAGTTTCACGAAACCATAAACAACCTTAAATGTAAACTAAGTTTATTAGTATCTAGCTAGAGTATCCTACACTACTAAGGTATCTCATGGTGTCCTAATATACCATTTGTGTTTATAAAACCATATTATAAGACTAAAATCTCAATCTGGGTTTAAAATAGTGAAAACGGATGAAAAAGGAAAAATTTTCATAAAGCCTGATCGGCCTGCTGGTTCCCCTGGTCTGGCCTGCCGAACTTTCTAATTTACTCTACCGACAATCAGGACCGGCCTGCCAAACTATTTCCAAGTTCGACCTACCGAAGGTATAAGTCCGACAAGCCGGACTCATGAATCCAACCTGCCGAGCTTCAAGTTCGGCCTGCCAAGCTTCAAGTTTGGCTTGCCAAACTGAAAAATTTTAGAATTTTTCAGAATTCAAGTATCGATCTCCCCAAGCTTAGATCTTCATTTTCAACTTGTTTTCTCAATTCCTAAGCATGCAAAACACTCATACATGATAAAAAACATAGTAGAACACTTTTAAACTAATTTAAATAAGATTTGCATTAAAAAATTTCAATTAAATCCAAAAATGAGAAAAATTGAGAAAAATAGAAGAACTTGATTTAAATCCCTTTTTTTAATCAAACCAAGCCTAAATTCTAGATATTTTAGGTTCCATTAACTTAAATTCAAGGTTTTCTAAGCTCAAAAAAGCTTGGATTTTAAAATGCTAAGAAAATTGAAAAATTTAGAAAAATTTTGCAATTTGAAAACTAACCTTGAATCTAAGCTTCAAAACAAGTTTGAAATAGCTTAATCGTATTCCCTGACCTCCAATCCAGCTAAGAATCAAAGCTTGAGTTCAAAATTTTGAATCAACTGAGAAGGAAGAGAAAAAGAGAGAGGCAGTGAGAAAGAGAGAGACGAGAGAGTAAGAGAAAAAGAGAGAGTTTGTTGAGAGTGAGTGAGGGAAAGAGAGGGAGAGAGAAATAAATAGAGAGGGGAGGGGAACAAAACCAAGAAGGGAAAACCATGTCCCGCACATGGTTTTCCAAAGTGGGACTTGTTAGTCATTTGACAATTTGTTTTATTTCAAAAATTTAAAATAACAAATAAAAATAACTAAAATGATATAAAATCAAATTAATCAGAAAATCATTGCAAAATGTTTACATTAAAATCAAACTACAATTTGGCACACTAATCCACCATCTTCCACACTAATATCACTTAATTAATTTCAAGGCGTTACAAGGGTGGAGAAAACGAAGAGACATAAGAGGAAGAAGAAGATTCACCAAAAAAATGAGGATATGGAGCTTTCGGGTTCGTTTATATGTAGAGTTTTTTACGACGAAAAAATGTCGTTGCAATATTACTTCGTCGTAAAAAGTAACAAAATGACGAGTCTCATTTAATTTCGAAAAAATGGTTGGCCACAAACTTTTTTGTGACAACAGTTAAAAAATATCATTGCAAATAATATTCAATATAGCGCCCTTTTTTTGGCCAAAATTTTGGTGAAAAATTAAATTTTCACTTTTTGCGATGACATATGTCATCACAAATAATCTCATCACTATTGTGCTTGAGAGCGGAAAAATAGCTGCAAACTATTAGTATTTGCGACGACATAAAGCTAGGTGAAGTTTGTTGCGATGACAATGTCGTCCTAAATAATTCCACTGCCATTGTGAATGATAGCGGAAGATAGTTGTAACCATTAATATTAGTTGTCGCAAATAACTACGCAACATGTACAAAGCATTTTTTTGTGATGACAAATAACTATGTAATTGGCACGAGACCCTCGCGCTAAGAAAATGTGGCGCCAAAATACTAATTGTGTTGACATGTCATCGCAAATGTGAAAAGATGTTTAATATAAAAAGATATTTTCTTTCTTTTTTGCGATGATATGTCGAGGCAAATAACATTTATATGCAATGATTGGTCGTTGTAGAAAACGCCATAATTGCGATGTTTTTTTCGTTGCAAACGATGCAATATTTATGACAACATGATTTTTAAATCTAAAAAATCCCATATTTATTCTTATTAAATTTGTCACAAAAATTTGCTATAAACAATAATTCATTAATTCTTATGATGCTAAAATTGCTCTTAAAATACTTAATAAATTTTCGAGCATAAACATTAGTTCATAAAATTTGTACTTAAATTACTTAACATAATCCTTAATTATTACATCATGTAATACACAAGAAATTCTTTGGTGTCACAGCATCAACATTTCTTTCTTCCTCACCCCCTCTTTATTGTTTACCCTCACCTTTTCCAATAAAAAAATATTCATGAACAATGCCAATCCACTCGAGATGGCAACTTCTCTCTAGAACTTCACCGATGAGCCACTACCAACATACCTGGCGCCTTCCATGCAAGAGTCTACCACAAATCTAGCTTCTTCTCAACATGACTCTATCGATAGAGCCAACACTTCCACACATGCAGCTGCTGGTAGATCCAGCCTTTTTCTTGAAGACACCGACTTTCCTCAACTTTGAAACAACGAAATCCATAATTGCTATCGCCATTGCACCATGGGGAAGATAATCTTCAAGCAACATATGGTGTACTGGATCTCGCTAAAATTCCATCATAATGTCGTGGTGATTTGTGTCAGAAAGTTGAAGCGCTAGTTTTCTCTATAGGAAACCGATCATTGTGGAGAAATCTACAAGGCCTAGGGCCGACAATGAGAATGATGAGATTTAGCTATGGCCTATGTGGCTATGGCTTCTCCATGGAAAGTTGTGTTTTTTTAGATTTTTTAAATTTTGATTTCTAATTAATTAGGGTATATTGGAAATACTAAAAATAATAAGATGATGTAGCAGATTCTCTATAAATATTTTTTCTTCTAGCACAAGTCAATCTAAGCTTTAATTTTGGAGAGTGAAATGTTATATCACATTTTTAAAAATTATATGTATTTATGTCACACTTAAAAAAATTTATACTGTATAATTATTTATATTATATATTAAATTATGTTATAAATAAATATATATGTGTTATTTATAAAAAATAAATCTTATAAATGATAGTCTATGAAAATTGCTCGTTTCCATAAAGAACTCCCAATTTAGGCCCATTTATTCAGCCAGGCCCGGGCCCAATATCGCTACTTGCTCTCTCTCCATTCCAAACATGTGGATTCGAAGAAATTTTACAAATAATGCGCCAAAGTCGCCAACACTACGCTTGTTATAGAGCTCAGCAAAGCCATGGCTGGTCTCGCCACCAGCTGTTCACTAAAACCGGTACCATGCTGGAAAACGACGCCGTCTCCCCTTCCTATCTCCTCCTCCGACTCCAAACTCTTCGGTTTCCGTGTCCGTAACCCTAACCTGGCCAACTTCAACTCTCTCGTTTCTCTCTCCTCTGCTCTCGCCACTACTCCAATCACCTCCCGCTACGGCGGCGGCGGCGGCGGAGGCTCTCGGTACTCGGTCCCTGATTTGCGGCGTTCATGGCAGAGCGACTCCGAAGACGGGCAAGCTCTTGATCTATCCACTATCAGGTAAATCAAATTCATTTGAGTCGTTATTTAGTTATTGTTTTCTCTGAGCAGATGAAAGAAAAACATTGAAATTGAAGTGTGGTTCCATGGTGGATGATTTGAAATAGGTCAGATTCCGTCAGGCTTATCGATGAACAGCAGAATATGGTTAGTTTTTGTTGACTTTTTTTTTTTGGGTAATTGCATTTATGCACCCTGAATTATTAGTGTTTGGCCATTGGACCTTAAACTTTCAGTTTTACGTGTAGGACCTTGTATTTTAAAATTCATTGTAATTGTGGTCCAATAGCGAATGCATGTTGATTAATGGACGGAAATTGTAGGAATTTTACACAAAAGCACCCCAAGTTATTTTTGTTGGTTGGCTAGTTGGTTAAAATTTGACATTTCGGACTCTAATTGTCGTTCATCAATTGACGTCCGTTCTTGATTGAATTGCATTTCCAAGGATTATGAAATTTATAGTTTCGGGTACAGCATGCAAATGACGATGAGTTTACCTTTTTTTAATGGCTGTTTGAGAATGATTAATTTTTGTTTGTGTTAATGTAGGTAGGAATAGTGTCTAAAGCTAAGGCTCTTCGAATGGCAGAGGATGTTGAGCTTGATCTTGTATGTACTTCTGCTTCTTCTTAAACCAGATGTTTTCCTTCTGTCAAGTTACAATAGTTCAATTTGGAATTTTAAGCTAAAGAATTTGGAAATTGGCATTGGACTGCTGTGAATTTACTTGCATTTTTCTTCTTGTTGATTTTGGTTTGATTATTCGCTCTCTCGCCCTTTTTTCTTTATTTATTGTATACCAAGTTGTGAATGAACTGTTATGTTTAATTCCATTTGGGTGCGAACCTTTGAGTTTTGAAATTCCAGAGAATCATATGAAAGGAAATTGGGATAAATGAATGGTTGCATGCTTAGCTTCATGGTAATTCACAATGAATGGGAAAAGGAAGGGGCAGAGTGTTTCCCATTCCCGCCTATGCATGTATTTACTTACAAAATCAGAATTGGTAATTTAGAAAGACCCGCAAATAGGGAATGAGAAAAGAAAATGCCAATCCTGATTCTCCCATTAATACAGGTTAATCGGAATGCCAAATATACTATTCTCTTATCAAGCCAATAATTATTTAGTTATGTACAGGGACATTTTAGTAATAGTAATTCAGTTGATAAGATGCCTATTTCTTAGTTTAGTGAAGACTAGAATGGGAATGGATTGCTTTCGATTCCACTTCCTTATAGATAAGTAAACCCTAAAAAGGAATGAATAATCTCATTCTTGTTCCTTACTTTTAAAAAACATTACTTTACGGGGCTTTACTGTTGCTTTTTTTTTTTTTAAAAGAAACAGGGATCTCTTATTTATAATAAATCATTATTTACAAGAGATTACAATAAAGAAAGGGAAGAGATTTTCCTAGCAAACCCTAAAAAGTGAACCAATAATCTCCATTCGTATTCCTTTACTTTACTTTTCAAGCCCATTACATATTCGGGCTTTAATATTACATTTCATTGCAGTTTGGCAAACATGCTCTCAATTTTGAGGTTTTAGGGGTTCAAATACAATGCCTTTGCCTCCGAATTGAAAAAATAACAAGAAACAAAAATACAAAAATGTACCCATTGACTTCATAAGGCTACTGGTTTCCTTAAGGAATGGGAAAGCCGAAGCTGGATATTGATTACCACCATAAGATTGCATTTGCTCTTTAACATTGGCCTCCATTCGGTCTTGGCATCATTTTGCTCTAGGAAAGTTCATGATCAGTTTTGAACAACATATTCTAGGTTAATGCTCTGCAGTGCTGAGTTTAGACATCGAGCAACTCCTAGTTTATGTGTATTATAAGTTTGACAGCTCTGTTGAGGGTTCAATTTTCATGTTCATTATGGTCCTTGATTGTCTGAGATCGAAGCATTCACCTTTAGCTTCTTATGTGGTTGATCATAATTTTGATCCTTTTTTATTTTTAGACCTTAATTCCTTTCTCAATGTTGCAGGTTATATTATCTCCCGACGCAGATCCCCCAGTTGTCAGAATAATGGATTACAAGTACACATTTTTTTCCCCAATTTACAAATGTTATTTATTTGTAGTGCATGGTTATATCTCTGTAAAAGGTCAATCACTTGACAATTACATATTATTTTTTTCAAAAAAGGAAGGTCAATGTTTGTGTGTTCTGAGCTTGTGGGTGCGAATTTCATGTTCTTATGATTCTCGATCCAATTGGTCAATATATAGAGTGCATGTCGGTGCAAATTTTTTGTTGTCTCATTCACGTTCTTATTGGTCAATAATTGAGCAGTAAATGTCAAAATGGAATAATAGATCATCTCTGCTTGTAAAATAAGGCAAGTGTAAGTGCTTACATGCGTAGGCACCATGCTGTCTATCTATGAGTGTTCAAAAACCTTAATATCTACTCCTTTTATGCCTTTCAGTAAATATAGATATGAACAGCAGAAGAAGAAGCGAGGACAACAAAAGAAAAGTGCTGGTGAATGTCTTCTTTGTTAAAAGTCTTTGTTTTATGATTCATGCATGACTCTCAGATATGAGGAAAGTTACTGATCACGTTGTGCTGTTAAATGTCAGCAAGTCGTATGGATTTGAAGGAGCTAAAGATGGGGTATAATCCTTAGTTTCTTTGTTTCTTTTCTCCGTGTTGTACAAAACTCTAGTTTATTCTTTAAATTCTTTCTTTGATATACTTATTGGTGTGTAACAACCCTTAACCTAGCTGGTCAATAATTAACTTATGTCATATCCCCCTAGATTGGAAAACTGCTGGACTGCTTAAATATTTTAAAACAAAAGGATAGTATAAAACAATGTAAAGTTTTTATTCAATATGTGTATATATGGAATCATTAATATAAACTTGTAATCTCATAAAAACAATAATCAACAAATTACAGCACACACATGCTAGTGTTCTTGGGATGCTGTTTGAGTTGCTACTTACCTTTGCTCTCTTTAACTAAAAAGGATGGAAGATTATAAGTGCTAAAAGATTTAGCAAGCTCGTTGTTTTAAGGCAATCAGAAGAGGATTGCCTTGTGATACGACGGACGGCTTGACCTCCACCTACTATTAATTTTCCACGAACGCACACACGTGCACGCAAACAAAAATATACATTCATATTGCAAGAGATGATTTTCAATTCTATAGCTCAAACTTATGGTGAAAGAACTTCTACAGTCAGGTAGAGCATATATCTGGAATTTGGTGCAAAAGCATAATAATTAAGGGGTTTAAAATGCTTTGTTACGATCTCATTGCTTTAGTGAGGTTGCTTGGCCATGAGGCATATGGTGCCACTTTTATTTATCTATTGTGCTCTGTTCTTGTATTACCTTATAACTTTCCCTAGATTACGATTTCTTTCATATTCAGTGAGAGATGGGATGCTAAGTATTTCATTAGTAATTCACTTATTGTGAGAGAGTGGATTCTAATGGTGTTAGCATTGACGTTAGAATATGAAACTTTGAATCCAAAAGCTCTTACTATTATTATTATTATTATTATCATTATATATATTTTTGTGTGTGTGCACGCGCGTGCTTTCATCTTCCTGTTTGTTTTTAGTTTCTACGATTTGAAACCTTAGAAAAGTTGGGACATGCTATCTATTGTTCTGCTTAGGCATCTTTTATGTTTCTTCTAATCGCTTAGCTCTCTTTGCAGTTACAACATTGACCAACATGATTATTCCGTGCGCTTGAAATCTGCCCGAAAGTTTCTGAAAGATGGTGACAAGGTTGCCTAAAAAATTTTAGAGCTATCAATATTTGCCTGCTGTTTTTTCTATATATTTTTTTTCATCTTATTGTGTATTGAGATCTTTAAACAAATTTCTGTAGGTTAAGGTTATAGTGAACTTGAAAGGTCGTGAAAACGAGTTTCGGAATATTGCTATTGAGCTTATCAAACGTTTCCAGAATGAAATCGGGGAGGTACTTCTATTCGTTTGTATTTACTGTAAATTATGTTAATCTATATTGCCTCAAGATGTTAATGCTGGCTTTGTATAGGATAGAGCTTCTTGAAACTCTAATGTACACTTGTCCAAGTGGCGATCTTCAAGGAATTCATGGACTCAAAAAACCTTTACTATAGCAGGAAAGATTCTACTCTTCCAACCAAAATAATAATAATAATAATAACAAAATTTTAGAATTACTATACAAATATTCTTATATAAAAGTTCTGTCATGACTTAATTTAGACATCTGCAGTTCATTTTGGGTGGTGGTTATGTCGGCTAGGTAGATACACTTGTATGTCCTTTTTTGGGCATGCACTAATGCTTAGTCCATGCATGCATGAACTTATAGTTAAATAGAGCGTAAACTTTGAGACCAATGTGTTGCTGTTGGTTGCAGCTTGCAACAGAGGAATCCAAAAACTTCAGGGACAGGAACATATTCATAGTCTTGGTTCCTAACAAGGCTGTTCTACAGAAAGCTCAAGAGCCCCCAAAGAAAAAGGACAAGTCGGAAGCCGTAAATGAAGTATCAGCTAGTATCTGAAGGCGCATGCAGGTTTGATAGAGTAAAAACTAGGGTATTCTATTTGTATTCTTTAACAACGTTGGGGATGTTGCAAGGTTATGTATAGCGTGTGATACCCGGTTGAGAATATATCTTGTTGTTTTGATGGAAGCTGTCCTTTCAACTTGGATCCCTTTATGGTTTTTAAGGCTGTAATTGTAAAAAAGAAATGTTACAGCATACACTGAAGCAAAATATTTTGTGATCACTGAACCTGCTCGATTAAGTAGGACATGCAGAGCTATCATGATGAGCTTATAGTTAAAAGAACATTCTCAAGAAATCAGTACTTTTCTGTCACTATTTGATTTTCCAGATCTCCCTTCGATTTTACGCTTGTCTTGTGTTTTGTGTGTGTGTGTGTGTGTGTGTGTTTTCTTACCTCTCTCTCTGTCATTTTTTTAGATGGTTTTAAGGGCAAAACCTCCAGATCTCTTTGGGGATCATATTCTTTTTTACTTTCCTAGTGTGGTCCATGGGTTCTCACTTCCCTTGTTTAGTCTGTGGCAAATGAAGGACCTAAATGATCCGAGGAAGGTAAAACATTTGGCAGGAAATCAGTGTTTTATGTACGGCTAACCTCTTCTTACATGTGCTTGTTACAGTTTGCTGCTTGTAACAAGGGAGGTTATATATTTATGTGTGTATTTTTGTCATGTGTTACTAGAAGGACAGAAATAGCTGCCTTTTTTATGGAGAGTCTTCAACTTACTTACCTAACGACGTGAACCTTGGCTTAGCTTCTAAGTTCTTGTAGTTTAAGCATGCTTTTTAATTATTTTTGTTTTGGCTGTTCACAGAAACTGTTTAACCACTGGAAATCTTTTAACAAATGCTTTTGTGCTGTTTTAAGCAATTTGGTTTGGCAGGCTGTAGACCATCACCAGATGGGTACTTGCTGAGACTTATGTTATTGTTGTCCGTTCTCTTTGCTGTTTTCTTTTACGTTATGTGACAGTGAGGGAATGATAATCTAGAGGGCATTTGGCAACATTGTTCGGAAAATATCTTTTCAACTATTATAGTGTAAAAGCAAAAGTTGGCTATAGTGTAAATCTCTCACGTGTTACAAAAAAAATTATTCAAACTTTTAGTTCTAATTGTATTGTCAAATGCACTCTTAGTTTTTCCAAAATGGTTTTCTGGAGCTACAAGCTTTAAAACGTCACTGTTTTGGGTAAAGAAGCTGCTGTCGCAAAAATTCAAAGGCCAAATTATGTTGAGTCTATTGGGAAATGGCTATCCCCTTTCTATTGATAAAACATGTCTCAAGAACATAGTATGGTGACTAGAACTTGTTCCACTTCACTTTGAGCAGCCCATTTTTAGTAAGAGAACGAAACCATGCTTGCTTCAAAATTTGCTTAAAAGATCTTAATTTACATGATGCTAAAATAAAACCATACTATAATAAGACTATGCTATTTTATCTTAATTGGATTATTGTTCCTCTAAATTTTGTAAAATAAATGGACACCTTTTCTTTTAAAAAAAAAAAAATTGTAAGCATTTTAATAATTAAAATAAAATGAGCTTGAACGAAGAAGGCGCCATCCCAAAAAAAAACTTAAAAAAAAAGAGAGTAATATAAGAACTTGTTTAGCTTTCTTGGAGGTGGGGGATTCAAATTCTTTATTTTAAGATAGAATTCAGTGTGAAATTACGGTTAGGCTATCCTGCAATTACTTTTTTCTTTCTCTATACAATTTGGCTAATTTTTTATTTTTGGGCTGAGATGGAACTGTTATAATTAAGTGCTTGATATTTTTTTTTCATTAAAAAAGTTAAGTAGTATGCATGGTTAGCTAGGGTGCGTGGTTAGAATTTAGATGCAATGCTACAATATTTATATGCCTTTTCGATTAATACAATAATTTTATTATGGTTAGAATTTATTTCATGTTTTGTTAATCTTTGACTAGTGAATATTTATATGGCACAAATCCAAAACTCCTATATATATCATTGACATAAATGGAATTAATTTATGCCATCTTTAAAATTTACTCTATTTTTAGGATACTAATTAATGTAAATTTGTAATTCATTGTTTATTCAGACATTGAAAAGGGAACATTGGATTATTATGACCATTTGGACCCAATTCGATCGGCTAAAAAGGATAGTTTGTTGAACGTCTATATGAAAGAATTTCTAGAAATGATCATCTTAGACATTGTAAAATATATATATTTTTTACAGTCACGGACAATAGAAGTTTTCTTATGGTTAAATATTCTCAAAGCAAAACATCGGCAAACAGAAGGAGCATGTACTTTAGGGTTACCCAAATTTTACGCTATTTATTGGAATACTCAGAACTCACACCATATTCAAATCAAATGTATCAAAGTATCAAGCTCAATATGAACACCATAAAATACCATTGCGAGACCAACACGTAACAACAACCAAAAAAGCATGCAATATCAGCATGAAAAAAAAAAAAAAAAATGTCACTCTACAAATATTGGGACTTTAGCAAAAATTGGACGAAGAAATATTAATAAAAAAAATAATGAGAGAAATTATTGTAAGCGTCTAAAGTGAAACGCTACCTAAAAATATATGACGCCCTTTTCTTTTTTGAACTCTAAAAATTCAATTTTTTTTTTTCAAATACATCCCTCAAGTCATTAATTTCTCCAAATAAATAAATGAAAAAAAAAATGTAAGGAATAGGACAATGAAAAAATATGGTGGTCGTTGAAAAAAGCTGCCAACAGAGAAGCTATGGCTGAAGAATTGCATGTGCACATGAAGAGTATATGGTAGTTGAAGGAAATAGCTAGCTGAAGCTTAACTTCAAGGCAATGGGGACCCTGCAACCAACTACAGCACCACCCTCTCTTCTAATTCTCTCCCTTACGTGGGCTCATTAGGTGAGACACCTTCCATGCATGTTCCATTCTTAAAGAAACAACTCCCCCTCTCTCTCTCCCCCTCACTCATTCATCCTCTCTATCTCACGTCCAACTCAAATATCGTCTCGCTATGGAAGCCAGCGCCGGACTTGTTGCCGGATCTCACAACCGGAATGAACTTGTTGTCATTCATGGCCATGAAGAGGTACATACTAGTAATACTATATGTAATACTATTTAATTTCTCTTCATCACCATTGGTAATATTGTATGAAAAATATTCATATCCTATTACGTGACATTTACTTATTTATTTGCATGTGAGACTAAACTAACGATTATAAATTAATGTATAATTGATTAAATATTGGTTTTTGGTGCAGCCCAAAACGTTGAGGAACTTGGATGGGCAGGTGTGTGAGATATGTGGTGACCAGGTGGGACTAACGGTGGATGGGGAGTTGTTTGTGGCTTGCAATGAATGTGGTTTTCCTGTTTGTCGTCCCTGCTATGAGTATGAGAGAAGAGAAGGCAGCCAAAACTGCCCTCAGTGCAAAACCAGATACAAGCGTCTCAAAGGTACTACTACTTATACAACACAAACATATATTAGATTACGCATGTGATCTATATTTTTAATGATAAAATAAAGCTAAATTTAACCAAGCAGAATCATAATAATATGTGATCTTGTCTAACAATACATGTTCTTATGTGATGGTCCAATATTAAAAAAGTTTGTGATGATCATGAAATTATGCATGGCATCCATTTTAATTGCCTTAAGTTGGAGTAAATAACACTTTTTCAAAACTAATTGTAAGTAAATAGTCGGTTTTAAAAATATCATATTACGATGTAAATAATTTATTTACCCTCTTATTAATAGTGTAAATATGTTATTTACTTCAAATATTTTAAAATATATTATTTATTTCAAAAAGTTTTAAAAATTTATAAGGTCTCTAGTTCTCCCATTACTTACTTGTACATGTCTTTTTAAAAAAAAAAAAAAAAAGACCAAGAAAAAGGAAAATCCATTTTGGGTTTGCGGCTTAGATCATGATCTTATTTTTTGTAACACGCAGAATTTTGTTTTTTGTTTTTGGTTATTTGTTTAAGGGAGTCCAAGGGTGGAAGGAGATGACGATGAAGAAGATGTGGATGATATCGAGCACGAGTTTAAGGCGATCGAGGACGAGAAGAAGAAGCAAGAGCATATTGTGGACGCCATGCTTCATGGGAAGATGAGCTATGGAAGAGGCCCAGAAGATGATGAGAATGCTCAGTTTCCACCAGTTATTGCTGGCGTCAGAAGCAAACATGTACCAATTAGGAGAATATACAGAGACAAATTATAAATCTTATCATGTTTATTCAATTTACTCCTTAATTACTTATGGTTGAATTTTTATCAACACTTAAACTTCTTATTAGTCTATATATTGATTTTTGCATGCATGCAGGTCAGCGGTGAGTTCCCATTGGCATCTCATGGTCAATATGGAGAGCCAATGTCATCTTCTTCTCTGCACAAGCGAGTTCATCCCTATCCAGTTTCTGAGCCAGGTTTGAAACTTGCCCTTTTCTTGCTTTTTGCAAACTATTAGAATCATCGTCAGATGTGCATATAGTAATATTTATAGGTCGGATCTGCTACACTTTTTTAATATCTGCACTTAAAAGATATATAAAAATTTAAGGACATGATATACAAAGTCCACAAAAAAAAAAAAAAAAAACGGTTGAATAGACAATTAAAAAGCTTTAAATATTAGAATTGTGAAATTGAAGTATTTGGAAAATGCAGGAAGTGCAAGATGGGATGAAAAGAAAGAGGGAGGGTGGAAGGATAGAATGGATGATTGGAAAATGCAGCAGGGAAATCTGGGTGCTGACCATGATGACTCAAACGATCCAGACATGGCTTTGTATGTAACAAACAATATATATACACGTACACAATTATGACAAGTAGTTTACTTTTAATTAAGCATTTTCCTTGGCTAACAATGATGTTCATTATCATACTTGACCTTGTGCAGGATAGATGAAGCAAGGCAGCCAATGTCAAGGAAAGTACCACTCCCATCAAGCAAGATCAATCCTTATAGGATGGTGATTATTGCCCGGCTGTTCATCTTGGCCTTGTTCCTCCGATATAGAATTTTGAACCCCGTGCACGAATCACTTGGTCTCTGGTTAACTTCAGTGATATGTGAAATATGGTTTGCATTGTCATGGATTCTTGATCAGTTCCCTAAATGGTTCCCCATTGATCGCGAGACATACCTTGATCGTCTCTCAATCAGGTGCTAATCAATAGCAAGAAGAACAAAGAAGAAAGAGAGAACAAAATATTTACAAATGGATTTTGACAAGAAATAGTGTTTGATGATTCCTCAGACTAACTCCTTTTTTTGGGGTCAGAAATATCGTTTAATGTTTTTTAATTTTCTTTACGGTATTGTCTTCTAGGAGCTTTTAGTCTCCATTCTGGGATTTTGAATCATGGCTAAACCAGATGAAATAAACCCATACTGACATCTTCACCTTACACTACCAAATAATATGCATTCCAATAAAATAGTTAATTTGATTGAAAAATTTTACAACTAGTCAAATTCAACATCTTTCCTAGAACCTGAATCTTACAAATGCAGCTAAAATTTTAAGGTTATTATATGTGGTCCTACATGCATGCTGATTTATTACAATTTATAAACCGGTTAATGCAGGTATGAGAGAGAGGGAGAACCAAACATGCTTGCTCCAGTAGACGTGTTTGTCAGTACAGTGGATCCAATGAAGGAACCTCCTCTTGTTACAGCCAACACAGTGCTTTCTATCTTGGCAATGGACTATCCAGTTGACAAGATCTCCTGCTACATTTCTGATGATGGTGCTTCCATGTGCACCTTTGAAGCTTTGTCAGAAACTGCAGAATTTGCTCGGAAATGGGTGCCTTTCTCCAAGAAATTCTTGATAGAGCCTCGAGCCCCTGAGATGTACTTTGCTGAGAAGATAGATTACCTCAAGGACAAAGTGCAGCCTACTTTTGTCAAGGAGAGGAGAGCTATGAAGGTTTGTGTTAATCTGATTTCCAAAACCTATTTTTGAATTACTTGCTGGAAACCTGTTTCATAGCTAAGGTGTTGTTTTCTGGTTTCTGACAGAGAGAATATGAGGAGTTCAAGGTGAGAATTAATGCCCTTGTGGCCAAAGCCTCAAAAGTTCCTCCGGAAGGGTGGATTATGCAAGACGGAACTCCATGGCCTGGTAACAACACCAAGGATCACCCTGGTATGATTCAGGTATTCCTTGGTCACAGTGGAGGACTTGATGCCGAAGGAAATGAGCTCCCTCGTCTTGTTTACGTCTCTCGTGAGAAAAGGCCTGGATTTTCACATCACAAGAAAGCTGGTGCCATGAATGCCCTGGTAAAAATTTTCAGCATTCTTTTGTCTTCTTGATGAAAATTCCTTAAAAGCTTTATTGTGTATTTTTATTGTCATGCAATCCTCCCTTTTCACAATCTGAAAACGTCTCCAGGTCCGCGTCTCCGCTGTGCTTACCAACGCTCCTTTTATGCTGAACTTGGATTGTGACCATTACGTGAACAACAGCAAAGCTGTGCGAGAGGCCATGTGTTTCTTGATGGACCCTCAGGTCGGAAAGAAGGTTTGCTATGTTCAGTTCCCACAAAGGTTTGATGGTATTGATAAGAACGATCGATATGCCAACAAGAACTCGGTCTTCTTTGATGTAAGTCGCTGCAAGAAACCCAAAGCCTTTCATGGTACTGTTTCGGTTTCTAAGATTCTTTCCAAGTATATAACAATCCAATTGTTTCCATCTCTCCTTGCTTTGCAGATTAACATGAGAGGTCTAGATGGAATTCAAGGTCCTGTATATGTCGGTACAGGATGTGTTTTCAGAAGGCAAGCCTTGTATGGTTACAATCCTCCCAAGGGTACTAAGCGTCCAAAGATGGTGACCTGTGATTGCTGCCCGTGCTTTGGTCGCCGCAAGAAGCTTCCCAAGTATGCCAAGAACGAAGCAAATGGAGAAGGTGCAAGCCTGCAAGGTTTGCAGAGATATTACTTGTTCCTGCTTAAAGAGAAATTTTCTAGTTAGTATGATTATTCAAATTTTCTTATTTTGTTCACTAAAATTCATATTTGTATTCTACGTAGGAATGGACGATGACAAGGAGCTGCTAATGTCCCAGATGAATTTCGAAAAGACATTTGGACAGTCTGCAATTTTTGTGACCTCAACTCTAATGCTGGAAGGTGGTGTCCCTCCTTCCACAAGTCCAGCATCCCTGCTTAAAGAAGCAATTCATGTTATCAGTTGTGGTTATGAAGACAAGACAGAATGGGGTCTTCAGGTAAAAGTTCAGTCTTTTCAATGATTCTTCCGAATTTTATGGTGCATCTCATTCTTTTTAAACTAATCTGAATTAATCCCAATTGCTATTATTACACAATTACTTCACATCTTACACATAATTACCAACTACTACTTCTCTATCAAGATTTATTAGCGACGTTTCACAACTTCATTAGCAATATATATATATTACTGCAAATACGAACAATTTGTTTATTATAAATTTATCAAGGGCCGGAAATACAACTGAACATTTTTCTTGCGCTCATACTCATGCAGCTAGGGTGGATCTATGGATCCATTACAGAAGATATTCTAACCGGCTTCAAGATGCACTGCCGTGGTTGGAGGTCGATTTACTGTATGCCAAAGAGACCTGCATTTAAGGGTACAGCTCCCATCAATCTCTCAGATCGTCTGAACCAGGTGCTTAGGTGGGCTCTAGGTTCCATTGAAATCTTCTTCAGTCACCACAGTCCCCTCGTGTATGGCTACAAGGAAGGGAAGCTTAAGTGGCTCGAGCGATTCGCTTACGTCAACACAACTGTCTATCCCTTCACCTCCCTGCCTCTTCTTGCCTACTGTACCCTCCCTGCAATCTGCTTGCTCACTGACAAATTCATCATGCCACCGGTAATTATATGCGCTCACCCTTTTTGTTTAACATACTTTACGATAAACAAGGAATAATTAGATGCACAGAAATTTCAGGCTCAAAAAGAAATAGACTGATTTCTGGTTCAAAAAAGACTAGAAATATGCAACAACTTTTTTCACACTTCTGATAGTGAACTCTTTCTTGCTCTGTTGTTCATGATCCAGATAAGTACTTTTGCAAGTCTCTTCTTCATTTCTCTGTTCATTTCAATCTTTGCAACTGGTATTCTTGAGTTGAGATGGAGTGGAGTTAGCATTGAAGAATGGTGGAGAAATGAGCAGTTCTGGGTCATTGGTGGTGTGTCGGCTCATTTATTTGCTGTCGTGCAAGGTCTTCTGAAGGTTTTGGCCGGAATTGACACGAACTTTACGGTCACATCAAAGGCTGTTGACGATGAAGAGTTTGGAGAACTATACACATTTAAATGGACAACCCTCCTAATTCCTCCAACCACACTCTTAGTTATCAACATTGTTGGAGTTGTTGCTGGGATTGCAGATGCCATAAACAATGGATACCAATCATGGGGGCCTTTATTTGGAAAGCTTTTCTTCGCATTCTGGGTGATTGTCCATCTCTACCCCTTCCTCAAGGGTTTAATGGGACGGCAGAACAGGACACCAACAATTGTTGTCATATGGTCGGTGCTTTTGGCTTCTATCTTCTCCTTACTTTGGGTCAGGATTGACCCCTTCGTGATGAAAACAAAGGGCCCTGATACCAAGCAATGTGGACTCAATTGCTGAAAATTCTTTGTATACGCCTTTTGTCCTCTTTTAGTGTGTGCATCTCCACAAGATACAAGGAGTATTCTTGTTTATGTGAGTATGATGTATAAACAAAGAAAGTGCAGATTCTCAAGAATTGAATAATATAGAGTGAAAATTTTTGTGTAGCATACATTCAATGTACAAGTTTTGTAAGTGATGTCGAAAAAAAATGTTGCTTACTATGCTTTCAACACCAACGACTTATGCTTAACTTCAGATATTCTTTGTTTATGTTTGCACCTTGTGCATCTAGTTTGTCGGATAAAAAACCAAAGTAAACCATACAGGTAAAGTGTCCAAGACCAAAGTACAGAACCCAGACAGATAGAGAGATATAAGAATATCCTACAAAATTGAGTGAAGTACAAATGACATGAACTATACCCGAAGAGTTTTGCTTCCCATACGAAAGAATTGTTCCTCTTCCATCCTTGTATGCCTTGCTAGCCTCCTATGCATTAACAGAAAATAAATTTCAAAGGAAAAACCATCCACTTGCCGATGGGCTTCCAGAAAATTAAAGTAAAGCTCTGACTTTCTTGCAAAGTAAAAACAAATTTTCATGATATATTTTTTCGAAACAGTAATGAAACATAAGCAGATGCACAGTATATGACAAATATGGACTCAACAATTCCACAAGAAAATTATGAAACTGGTTATTCCATTAAGGGAGTGTGGAACAAACTAGAAGAGTATCGGATGCAATGGTTTAATTACATACCATATAATGGTAACTGCTTTCCTATAAAAAGTGTGAATTCTCCAAATTGCAACATAAGAAAATGACCTCTTTGGCAAAATAGTAACAAAATAACTTCAAACATTAAACAAAGCAAAATAGCATAAAAAAGAATGCATTTGACCAATATAAACCAGTATCCTGACAAATCGTTGGACTTGTATAGAATATAAGGATGAATTTAAAATGTAGTCATAGCAAAAATGAGCATAATGCAAAAAGCGCTTGCCATAAGCTTGGGAAAACGGTAGTCTTAATTATGTCAGCTGCAAGAAATTTAGACAAAATTGGAACTTACAATTTTTTTTTTTTGTCAAGAATCTTAAAAAAGTAAAAGCTTTGGTCAAGAATCTTAATAATGTATTTGTTGTCAACAATTGGGCTATGTTCCACGCATCTGAGACTAAGAGTGCCCACCTTCAACTATCACCAAATACTTAGTAGGATATATGTAAACTCTCCTGCACTATTTCCCACGCCCCTTAATTAGTAAGGAATAGTTGTCTTCACCAATAATCTCCACAAAAACACACACCATCCTTAAAATGATGGAATCTATTAGCATCCCTGGCCACAATAAGTCTCTCTGTGATCTTGGATATAAATTTAGTTGCATTATGGCAATCTAAGCAAACCCAGAGGTTCTTAATGATCCTGATTTCAGTTCTAAGTTCTGTAGCAATAAGACCAAAAGCAATGGCCAGTTTCTCGCTATGAACTTTCACCATCAGCTCCTTCTTTTCCTCCTCCACATCATGCAGAGCAGGGACAGTCTCCGTCTGAAATCCAGCTTCCTTCATCTTTCCCATAAACTTATCCAACATTGCATAGATTTCAGTGGCTCAAGGATAGCTTTGGTCACTAGCCATAAAGACATGTGTGGTCTTGCCAATCTCAATGAGGGTGCACCCAGGAGTCTTCTCAAGCTTCCTATTTTTGACAACTTGTCATACCATGGCAGCCTTCAGAAAGTTCCTAGCAACTGAGTAAATATTAGAAAGCAGGACATAATATCCTGTATTTCCGGGGTCCAATTCAAATATCTTCTCAGACGCCAGACGTGCTATTCTTGTGTCCTTGTGAGTCATGCAAGCACCAAGTAAGGATCCCCAGACAACAATATCGGGCTCAACTGGCATTTGCCTTATGAATTCCAAGGCCTGTTCTAACTGTCCAGCCTGACCGAGGATGTCAGCCATGCATGCATAGTGCTCATGTAACGGTTCAAACCCTTGATCACAAATCATGGACTTGAAAATTTTATCTCCTTCTCAAACCAACCCCGAATGGCTGCAAGCATACAAGATTGAAAGGAAAGTAACACGATTTGGTGCAACCCACGAATGCAACATCTCGTCAAAGAGCTTGAGCGCTTGATGCCCATGACCATGGAGCCCGCATCCCGATATCATGGCATTCCAAGTGACCACATTCTTCTTTGTAGTCAAGTCAAATAATTCTCGAGCCTCCGTAATGCTTCCACACTTTGCATACATGTCAACCAGAGCAGTCTTCACAAGTATGTTAGACTCAAGATTTTTGCTCTTAATCAAGCCATGGACCCATTTTCCAAGACTTACCAAGTTGAGCGCAAGCTGAAAGAATACTTGTAATGGTGATTGGATTTGGACTGAACACAGGCATCATTTTCCTAAAAAGACATATTGCAGCCTCCGTTAGCCCGTTTTGGGCGCAACCCGAGATCATGGAATTCCAGAAGCCAAACTTTTCTCTGGAGATTCATCAAAAATCTGTCTTGCCAATTCTATTTCGCTCAGTCTACAGTAGACAGTCATTAATGCAGTGGAAACAGAAGGATCAGGGAGAATACCACACTTCAAACAGAAACTCTGAATGGGGCTAGCAAGTTCCAGATGACCAATGGGAGAAGATACAGGTATCAACCCAACAATTGTGCTTGAACTTACTTTCTTCCCCAAGGAAAGCAATTCCTTGAAAAGCCTCAGCAAAGCCTCCATCTCAGTATAGCAAGTGTAGCCCGCAATCATCGCATTAAAGCATACCAAATCCAGAGAACTCAACTGCCCAAACAAGAACCTAGCTGCACCAACCTCACCACATTTTGAGTACAACCAAACCAACCCTGTACGGACATGAACATCGGACTCTAACCCCACCTTCAGAGCCAAACCATGACTCCCCGTCCCCACAACAAACTCCCCCAACTCCGACGCCCCTGAAAGAACTGCCGCCAAACTCCTTGAATCGAATCTCGTCCCACCTGCAACCATATCTGAAAAAATCCTCACTGCGTCCAAAAAACAATAATTCCTCACCAACCCAGATATCATAGTATTCCACAAAACCGTATCCCTTTCTGACATTCCATCAAACATCTTCTGAGCAAGCTCAACCTTAGAAAACTTACAGTACAAGTCAACCATCGCGGACCCGACAAACAAATTCGACGACAACCCATCAGCGATACAATGCGCGTGCAACATAATCCCGCACTCAGGGCCCTTAAAACCGGAGGCGGCAGAGATAGCAAACGCATAGGTGAATTCATCAGGAACAAGAGAGGTGTTTGTCCTCAAGTGGGTGTAGAGAGAAATGGAGGACAAGGGGGAGTTGTTGGTGGAGAATCCTTTGAGAAGGACGTTGAAGAGGAAGAGGTCGGGGTTGGGGACGACGAGGAAGAGGTCACGCGCGCGGCGAATGGCGTTGAGGTCGGAGTGCCTGTGGGTGAGCTTGGTGAGGAAGGCGAGGTCGTGTTGGAGGCCGTGGACGATGGCCTGAACGTGCGTCTGGCTGAGCTCGGAGAGGGTAGTGGCGCTCTCAGTAGGCCGACGAAGAAGTTTCTGCTTCGCGCTCCGCTAATCATCGATGCTGATTAGAGTCCTGTTTTTTTGGCGGGTCTTTTGCTCATTTGTACTCTTTGATTTCAGAAGAGGTACTCATTAGAAAAAGGTCATTTCCCTTATGGGAAACAAAAAAGGTACCATCTCTTCCAATTATTAGACCTTTAAAAAAAATGATAAAACGGCTTTAAACGTGTATCACCAATAAAAATTCTTGCATGAGAAATCCCTTTAAAAAAAACTAAAGTTCTATTTATTTCGAGTATTATTTAGACTTAATATATTAAAATACCCTTTAAAAAAACTAAAGGTCTATTTATTTCGAGTATTATTTGGACTCAATATATTCAAATTTAGATTCAAGTATCAAGAATTCTTTGAATACGTGTTTGTTTCCCCGAAAATCTGAATCTTTTGAGTATCAAAAATCCAAGTTTCAGAGTTCTCATTCCCCCTAAATTTTTTATACTCGGATATCTTTGTTACAGTAAAAACTAAAATTCTCTCTCATGTATTTGAGGAAAAAAAAAATCATAACTTCTTCATTTGATATCTAATTGAGATAATTCTTTTTTTTTTTTTTTTGTTCCTAGTAAATAGAGGAATAAATTAATATCCATATTGCATATTTTTTAGGATCATTAACATTAATATTTTATTAGATTTGTTAATAAATCAAAAATTATTTTCACTACCTTTTCAAACACAAATTTCAATTTTATTCCATACTCATATTAAAATCCAAATGGACATCCAAACACGAATTCGGATAACAATTCAAATCACTAGCTCAAATTCTAATTCAAATCATATCTATGAATAATGAGTCTACCTGAATCAAGAGTCATGTCTCTAACGTACCAGTATGCATACCATCATCAAGTCAAGATGTCATCCTTTAGTATATCAAAAAACATAAGTCAAGAATATGAACTCATTATTCATTTCAAGATTAAGACACAACACATATGACTGTCGAAAGTGAATTGTTTTACACAAACAGAAGTATTAACCAAATTAATTCAACTTTTATGTCCTTATCCAATATATCACCACATATGACAATGTAACAATGTTTCTACTCATGAAATCCTACTCGGATGACTAAGACAAGCCATCTCCTGTTAGGGATGTAGACAAAATAACAATCTTAGCATGAATAAAGTGTCAAACTTTATTCCCTCAATTATAGATCTTTTGATTTAAACTATCACATTTAAGATTCATGTCTTCTACATAATCTGACCATCATATCCACAATTCTTAAAAGTTTAGACCGATAATCTCATACTTTTGTTTGCTTATCATTCATTCAACAAAAATAAACATAAAGTGGACAACATTTGGTTTATAAATAATAAATAAACTCTTTATTAATAAAATGTCTCTAAAAACATATTACAATATTTTGCTCTTTAAGGCGCTATGTTTAACAATAAGTATTATATATATAAATAGATTAGACGGGTTTGGATTAACCCATCCAATGAAACCTCATATTAGGTTGAGTAGGTTAATTGAGTTAATTAGATTCTTGGGTTTTTTTTTCACCCCTACCTAATATTCTCTTTCTCCCCTGCAATAATCTCTCTCTCATCCCATGCTCTCTCTTCTCCTCCAACATGAGCTCACTCTATCTCTCTACCCCATCATGATTGTTCTTTTTCTCTCTCTTTTTCAGTTGCTCTCTCCCCCTGCTTGCTTTTTCTCTTCTCTTGCAATCGACACTATTCTGCCATCCAAAACTATACTCTCTTAACGAGCGACATTGCTGATATCTATAGCAGCTTGATCATTGTCATCTTCTCAGCCTGAGCAACAATGAGATCGCGACCTGGCGATGGCAAGATTACCATGTCTCCTTTTTCATGGGCCATAGTTGCCAAGAAGTCAATCCAACCGCAGTAGATCCAAAATCTAAATCGTGACACTATTGTCATTCTGTCGTCCTCCTTTGGCCAAAGGTCATAGCCACAACACTCCACGTCATTGTCAAATCTTGATCGACGTTAAGCGTAGGACTCTAGATCCGCTAGCAAGGATGCATGGAGGACAAAGAGCGACAAGAAAAGAGGATAGAGAGAGGACAAAGAAAGAAGAAAGGAGAGATAGAAAGGAGAAAAAAAGTAAAGGATAGAGAGAGGACAAAGAAAGAAGAAAGGAGAGATAGAAAGGAGAAAGAAAGTAAAGGAAATGATATGTGGGAATAGATGGGGTATTTCTATATAGAATAATTGTTTTATATTGAATTAACATTTACTAAATGTTTTTTATATCTGCTATTAATTTTCATTGGCATTTTAAAATTTGAAATTCCCTAATGCTCCCTTAAAAATATTATTTAAGTATTTTAAGATGATGAAATATTATTTATCTCCTTTTATATAAAGAGTGTACCAATAAAAATAAAAAGTTATTTTTCTAAAACATAAATCTAGAATATTATTTTTTAAATGGATTTACCAAAAACTAAAAGCAAACCAAAAATCTTAAGGAATGATAAACAAACAAGAAAGAGTATAATATTTATTTTATATATCAAATATGTCCACTTTATGTTCATTTATGTTAAATGTATGATAAACAAATAAAAGTCTAAGATTGTCAATCTAAACTTTTAAGATCGTGCATATGATGGATAGATCATGCAAAAGACATAAATCTTAAGGTGATAACCTAAATATGTAAGGTCCACAATTAAGGGAATAAAGTTAATCACTTTATTCATATTAAGATTATTATGTTGTTTACATCCTTAACAAAAGATGGCTTATCTTGATCATTGGAGTTAGACTCTTCGAGTAAAAACATTGGTATACTGTCATTGGTGATGATATATTAGATTGGGACTAAAGATGAATTGATTTGATTAATAATTTCGTTTGAGTAAATCAATTCACTTTAGACATTTACATTTATTAGTGAATTAGTGAGCCTGTATTCTTAACTTTTGTTTTTTGATGTACTAAAGGGTGACATTTTGAATTATATAAAGTTACACATATTGGTATGTTAGAGATATGACTCTTGAATGACGTAGACTCGTTATTCATAGATACAAAATCCATAGTACTTTTGCAGAGTTAATGATATTCTCTTATAAGTATTATCCTGTAATTGAAAACTAGAGCGCTCAAACATTTGGATACATAGGAGTAACCAAATGGTATACTATTTGTATTAATAGTAAGTTTTCCTATAGTGAGATAATAGAACGTAAGATAAATATAATCGGAAAAATAAAATAAAATTATCCTTAAGCCAATTGTGAATATTCTATGGGGTTACACAATATGATATGGCATGGACGTTTAACTTATTGGAGTTTCGTAATTTATATAAAGTTCAAGAGTACAGCTCTAAGTTTTTAGTGGAATAGCTTTATAGTTGATAATTATAACATATATATGTCGGGGATATGTTATTTTATAATTATAGGAGCTTGATTTATATGCCCAACGGGTCCCCTTTGGTAGCTCACAATATTTCCTGTAACGAAACAGCGTATTTTTCGACATATTGATAACTTATGTTAATTCTTAAGATTGGTTTAAATTTGATTGATTGGATTTAATAATTCATTTTAGTTTATTGATTGAATTAATTTTGAGAATTGTTTCAAACTAAATATGTTGAATTATTTGAAAAATATTTTATTTAAATATAGGATTACTTATATATAACTGTTTTAATCAGATAATTTCTCTACTAGATTATTTGAATTTAAACTAAGTCTCTATGAAGGATACTTGGGTCAAATAAAATAAGAATTATCCAATTAGTTCAAGTTAGGTGATTCAGATAACTTTGAGAAAATGAAGGGATAATTAGTTCAAGTTAGGTGAATCAAATAACTTTGAGAAAATGAAGAACATGTCTACAGGTCCGCTACAACTGGGCGAACGATCGCCATACATAGTGGCGGTCGATTGCCCTTGCTCTATCAAATTACACGTTTTATGCATTTTCACTTTGAAATTTGATTTTAATTAGAATTTTAAGACATAATCTGATAATAATAGAGGTGTTCTTATGCATTCAGATCATTAGTAACACTAAAGAGAGGTCACTTAAGAGGTTTAGAGAGAGTTTTTCTAGATAGAAAATTCCATTACTTTAAGAGATTATTATTCAACACCTAAAACAATAATTCTGATTTCTCTCTTATGATTATGGGGAGAGTTACTAAGAAAAAATTAAACGGCATGTGCCACTCATACTTACATTATGGAAAAGAGAATAGCAAAGAAGACTAGTTGGTTGAGGCTCTTCCAAATGCAATTCTCGATAGCAGTTCCATTAAATGAATTCCAGTCAGAAGTACATTTTCAATTCTAATAGGTATGTAAGATCTTTTATTAATTTATTGTATATAGCATGTCTAACTCGTTTATGGAAAAGAGTATATTTATTAAAAATTTTAAAATCTGCTGCGTATCTCTTTTCTCACAGCTTGTTCTAAAAGTGGTGGCTCTATGCTCCACTGCTTTCGCTTCAGAGCAAGTGGCGTTATGGATTTTTGAATGCGTTATGGATTTTTGAAGTTTGAGTTTTAGGTTGGTCGAAAATGGTATGCAAGTATGGCTAATTTTAGATTTTGTGCTGATCTTTAGATCTTTCTCTATGCCTAAGGCTCCTAAGGGAGTTTGAGTAGGTTGGACTTTCTATTTTTGAAGATCTGATGCACGTGCTACTTCCTCCGGCATAAGGTTTTGCCATTTTTGTTAAGTTTGAGAAGCATAAAGTGCTATTAGAGCATTTTGAAAATTCGTACAAGAAGCGCTAATGGAGGCATGTGCAAGAGACCTTTGATGGTAAGCTTGTGACTCAACCAAAGGTTTTGTGGAGGCACACACTAGGTGCTCCAAAAGCACATACTAGGTGCTCCATCGCTTGTTTTTTTTGTTTTTTTTTTTGCTACAGAAAAGGCTTTTGGCTTGGATTTGGACTTCTTGGGCTGTTCTAATGCAAAATAGAGACTCTTGGGCTATTTCTAAAGCAAAAAGAAGGGTTTTGGGTTATTTTTCTTCGTAACCTATTTATTCTAATTCAATTAACTTTAAAATCCCCCAAGCAAAATTAAAAATCAAATCGAACTAAAATAAATGGGCCTATTTGACTACTTATGACCTATCAAACTACAGCCTATGTGAGTTTTTTAAGTGTGGCTTAGGTCCACAAAGTGTGCCTGTCGATATTATAGGACAAGAATGTTAGGTTTGGGCCTTCGAAGAGGCCTTGTACTAAATCGACCATAAATATATGTTTTCTTAAACCATCAAGGTATCGTTCTAATATTATGAAAAACACAAAGTACTTCCATAGCAATTGCAAAAAAAAAAAAAAAATGTAACAACGTGTTTTCTACCTTTTGAATTAATTTGTACTTTCATAAATCTTATAGCTCCACCATTGTAAATTTAATTTTTGTTCTGAATCATTTTGTTATCAAGTCAAAATTAGCAAGTGAATGCCAAATTTCCATTCAAACTAAAATACCTAATAAGATTAGCTTAAGAACTATTTTTGATATCCAATTCATATAGCAACGTGAAAAATTTTAAAATTTCCCTTTAAACTTAGTCTTGTGACAAAGACCCTTAGTCTTGTAACAAAGATCCTCCTAAAACTTCAAATTTTATTTTTCCCAAACCCCTAAATTGCATCAAATTTGATCCTTCACTAGATTTGACGACTCATGTAGTTTGTGCGTTTGACGTGATAACAATTTAAGAGGTATTGACATAAAAGCGCAAGGAAAAGTAGAAATCAATACGGCATTTCGATTAGCCTTATGTTTATTTAGCCAAAAAAAAAAAACATTTTCCATTTGGATTACCTTAATTACTTATTGTAAAAACAAGAAATTTAATTTGTTGAGGAATGACTATAAGATTTACGTATTGGGTTGTAATCTCGAGATATTTTCTGAAATAATTAAACATGCCGGTGGATCATGAATTTATTATTAATTAGCAATTAAGACTCTTAACTATTAATTCTTTTAAAGAACTTAACTTTTTATATTTGTAAATGAGACTATCAATTTGAAAACATGTTGCAATTGTAGTCCAGTACTTAATAAGCATCAATTAATGGAATAAAATACTCCAATTTTTCTTGCACAAACACACCGTATTGATGTATATTTATTGATGTTATTATCGATTGGACTGCATAATCCATGATTGTCAAACTTAGAAATTTAGATGCCAAAATTGAAAATCTGGGATTCAACATGCAACTGACAAAAAAAAAAAAAAAATGTGTGTAGATGCAATTCACCCTTTTCTAAGATGCAGCTAGTTGTAGCTTCATGGTATAGCTTTTCCTAAATTTGATTGCTTAAGGTCATGCTGGACCAGTTGATCTTGGTCAAACTATTTTGAAAAGATTGCATGGTAGATGTTTTATGTGGAGCCAATGACATCGTATTGTTAAGTGAAATTTTCATAAACAACATTTTTAAAAGTTACTTTTTTAGACTCATATATATTTAAATTTAATATAACTTAAACATGTAATATGAATACAATATGACAAAATTTTATTAAGTGTTATATAAATAAACATATTTTTTTAAAAGTATAGCATGACCATTGATGTAAACATGTTATATTAAATAAGAGCACGTATTTCTATTCAATTTTTAAAATTTAATCTTTTCTCTTAAACTTTTTAGATAGACTTTTATTTTGTAAAAAAATTTATTACGGTGCATCCATTAAATTTATTTCACTTCAAACCGTAGCACACCTTATGAAGAAAGGGCTTTGTCAGTGATTAGATTGCTAGAAATGATAGCCTACATCAATTGACGAAGGAGACTCTCAAGCTGTAGCTGAATTGTTTCAGCTAAATGGTTCATTTGATAGAAGTATTAATGTCAATATGTGCAATAAAAATATTCTTTTAGCTTTTTTTTTTGTTTAAATTGACATCCTATTTTATTTGAGTACTTCTACGCCATTTTTAAATGTTATAACTTGTTCATTTTAACTTCGATTGAGCCAATCTTCTTTATATATATTCAAACCGAAAAGACGAACAAATCTCACCCATAAAGCTGATACAATTCTGTCATTTTATTGAGGTTGTAAAAGATCCCAATAACATGTATTTGATCATTCTCTTCCTTTTTCCTCTTCTAATTCTATAAAGAATCATTTCAAACGAATAATCGCTTAAAACGTAAAACTTATAATAGCATTTTGATCCTTGAGTTTCTATAAAGATAGAAAAAGGAGAAAAAACAAAGAACAACAAAATATGTATTGGTAGGATCTTACAAAACTTCAATACAATGGTAGAATTTCGTAGGCAATATGGATTTCTTTGCTCCAAACGCATATGAAAAATAGTCATCTCAATTGGAGTTGAAAAAGAGAATTATGACTTTTTCAAGCTTGAGTTGTTATAGAAGAAGCAGAGAGGCAAAAAGAGAGAGCAAAAAGCAACCAAATATGTGTTATTGAAATCATACAAAATCTCCATAAAATGATGGGATTTCATAGGCTAAATGGATTGAGATTTTTTTTTTTTTTTTTTTAACTCTGAAAATTTTGAAAGAAGAATCATTTCTATCAAGGTTGAAACAAGGAAGTTATCTATAATGTATAACTATTATATAAAAAAAAATTTTCCCAAAAATACTATTAAAAAATGCCCTCTATTAGGTCTTTTGTGCTTTTGTTTTTTTTTTTTAAATTTCTTAAAAAGTTGGTTCCTTTTCTTTCTTTCAATATTATTGTAACTTGTTAGTTTCTTTCTTTATTAGATTATTTGTTTCCTTTACTATATAATATCACATATACTTGTTTCATGTCCTCTAATAAAAGCTTTATATTTTAAATGTTTCATCAAAATAATGTTTTTCAATTTTTTTCTCTAAATATTTTTAATTTATCTTTATAAAATGTTTTAAAACATATCTCATCCAATTATTTCTTTTTATAATCTTCTATGTTTTTCAGATTAAATCTTCTTTAATGTTTGATTTTTAACTTTTTGATTACCTTTTTTTTAAATATACATAAACTCAAACATTTTTCTTACAATATTTTATTTTTTAATATATTTCTTCTCGTAATCTTGTAATTTTTTTTTCAAATTGAATATCCTTAAATGTTATTTTTCCAATTTTTTTGCTAAACTATTTTTTCTCATATGTGCCTCTCCTCTTTTCCTCATACGTATCTCTACTCAAATATCTTTTACCTAATATTTTTAAATATATTTTATTTTCTCTTTGCCCTATTTATATATCTACTTGTATATTTGTTTTTACTATGAAGTTTTATTTGGTCACTATCCACATCTTTTTTTATCTACTACTACTACCACCCCCACTATTACTATTGTTGTTAGGATTAATTACAAAAATTCTCCTGAACTATAGCCCTCATAACACTTTAACCCTGAATTTTAAAACGTAACATCCGTTCCCCCTAAAGTATAAGTCGTTAACAAAAATGGTCCTCCTGTTAGAATTTTAACAAAAAATTAACAAATAATTTTGAAATTAAGAGTATTTTAGTAATCTATTTATAAAAGTAGCCACAAAAATTAAAATTATAGTAAAAACAATCTTTATTGATGATTAAAAAAAAAAAAAGAAACCATTTTGATCCCTCTTTATTGCTCATTTCACTACTTCGAGCGTGTATGAAAAAGAATCATCTCAATCATAATTAACAAAGAGAAGTTATGACTTTGCAAGCTTAAGTTTTTATAGAAGTAGAAAAGAGAGAGAGATAGAAAGAAAGAGAGAGAGCAAAGAGCAACCAAATATGTGTTATTAAAATCTTAAAAAATTTCAATAACATGATGGAATTTCGCAGGCTAAATGGATAGAGATTTGCTTCTTTTTTCTCTCTGAATATATTTGAAAAAAGAATCATTTCTAACGGGGTTGAACAATGAAATTATCTATAATGTATAACTATTATATAAGTAGAAGTTTTCCAAAAACACTATTCAAAAATGGTCTCTCTATTAGGTCTTTTGTGCTTTTATTTTTTTTTTCCTTTTTTAAAAAGTTTTTTTTTCTTTCTTTCAATGTTATTATAACTTGTTTGCTTCTTTCTTTGTTAGATAATTTGTTTCATTTACTGTATAATATTGCACATGCAATATATTATTTCATTTCCTCTAATAAGAGCTTTATATTTTATATGTTTCATCAAAATAATGTTTTTTATACTTTTTCTTTAAATGTTTTTTTTAATTTATCTTCATAAAATGTTTTAAAATACGTCTCATCCAATTGTTTCTTCTTATAATTTTATATGTTTTTCAGATTAAATCTTCTTTGATATCTTTTTTCTAACTTTCTGATTAACTTTTTTTTTTTTAAATATACACAGGCTAAAATATTTCTTCTTACAATATTTTATTTTTTTTTTGAAAATATTTCTTGTCATAATCTTGTAATTTTTTTTGTCAAATTGGATATCCTTGAATGTTATTTTTCCAATTTTCTTACTAAAATATTTTTCTCATATGTGCCCCTACTCATTTCCTTACAGATATCCCTACTCAAATATTTTTTACCTAATATTTTTAAATATATTTTTTCTCGCTGTCCCCATTTATATATCTACTTGTATATTTGTATTTATTATAAGGTTTCATTTGGTCACTATTCACACCTTTGTTTATCTACTACTACTATCATCATGATCATCATCTACCTCTATAAATTAAGAGATACATTTTACGTCTAGAATAAGAGGGTTAGAGGTTTAATTTTAAAAGAACGTAATATATTATAGGAATTTTCCCTAAGAGCATTAATAAATAGTTCTCTAAGTTTTAAATCAAAGTTATTCTGAAATTCAAGTTCTATTTAGATATATATGACACTATAATAAAAGTTGATTTAAACCATAACTTAATAGTTTGAACCACATTCTTAAACAACCTACTATGCGGCTCAAACTCTTGGTTTTGGTTTTGTTTCATATATAAAAGAAATACGCATTAAATACCTGCATGTTACAACAAGAGGTATTTTAAAACTTGGGTTTTCATAGAGATAAGAAAGAGAAAAAAAAGAAAAAAGACAGCTGGATATAAGTTCTTAGGATCTCGTAATTTTTTTTCTGAAAAAAAATGGTAATTGCATTAAAATTAGAAATATACACACAATAATTCAGACATGAAAAACCACAATACATAAAATGACTCGACTCATACCATAAACCGAAACCACCAGTAGGTTCAAACAAAACGCTCAAGGGATGATAGGAGTTCCTAGTTCTAAAATAAAGAAACTGAATATGCATACAATTAATCGAGCATAACCATAGCTCTTTGAGATATACCATTATAGTAGGTGGAAAACTCTAATCGTACAAGATCGAGAGGCTAATAGCATTAAGACTTATCACAACACTGCCAAAAAGTACTTACAGATTAACCGCTAGGACTGTGATCGATAGTGGAGAAACCACCTTCGTTATAAAAATAAACAACCAAACTGCAGAAAACAAAATATTCCTAAATGGCGAAAACATTGCTATTTTTATTTGACCGACACAAAACAGAAAACACAAGGCTAAAACCTAACATTTAGCCACAAGGATTCTGGTAATGAACCAATCGCTGTCGTTCGAGGCCGAGGACTTCGTGAATATGTCGGAAGTTTGAAGGAGAGCTTGAAAGGATTTTCATCGTTGTCCACCAACACCGTTAAGAGAAGACGTCACCACCGCGGCACCCACTCCCAGCTGAGGCCGAAAGAAAGCCAGCAAAAAAGCCACCAAAACCTCCATCCCACGAGACGAAAAGGGGCTTCTCCCCTAGATCCAAACATCGCACCACCAAGCCTCCTTCGTTAGCACCGGGAAACTGTAGCCCAACCTGCGAGGAAACCTCCCCTCCTCCTCCCCCCAAGTCACGAAAACCTCCCCCAACCCTCAGGCCAAAAGCACCATCCTCGGGAAAAAACCTTGCCGTGATGTTAGACCACACCCAAAGGGGGCCGAGAGTCCATAAACCGTCCAAGAATAACACTGGACTCCGGCCCGTCAATCTCCCCAGGAGAGGTGGCGCTGCTAAGCCCAGAGAGAAGAGAGGGTGCGTCAGTTCCAAAGTTTTAGGAAACGCCCTGGATCTCATAAACTTATTACCACTTCTTTAAGTACATGTTACTACCTAGCAATTATCGGTTTTATATCTGACACAAGTTCGTGTCGAATCAATATTCTCACACTATTGCAAACTATTCATATGAGCACCTACGGTTGATGTTTCAAAACTTCAAACAGTACATAGAGTAATATAGAAACATTTCTATATATATATATATAAAAATATATATATATATGTATATATATATAGCACTAGAAGTATATTTTATGAATAACTGATTCTAATTATTTTCTTTTGCCAAAAATATAAAATAAAATAAGTAAAATATCGAGCTACCATGTTAAGAGGCCTAAAACATTTTTTAAAAACCTTTTTTTCCCCAAAAATTGTAGGTTATACTAAAATTGCCAGTAGTGAACATCACCACAAACACACACATATTAATGAATATCCTTTCTGTTTGATAATACATTCCTACCGTACA
>CAMOHE010039336.1:0-43353 GCA_946598075.1 Artocarpus hirsutus
TACATGAATAAAGCGCCCAACTTTATTCCCTCGATTGCGGATTTTATGATTTAGACCGTCACCTTAAGAATTGTGTCTTCCGTATAATCTGTCCATCATATGCCCAATTCTTAAAGGTTTAGACCGACAATCTCAGACTATTGTTTGCTTATCATACATTCAACAAATATGAACGTAAATAGGACAATATTTGGTATATAAATAATAAATGAATTCTTTATTGATAAAAATGTCTTCAAAAACTCATTACATTTTTACTCCTTAGGGCATACATGTCTAACAAGTAGGACTTATAGATGGGATGGAGCATGACAAGTCACAAAAATCACCTCCATAGCATGGTGCCACTAAGTTAGTATCATCTACTGTTGACTATTGTAATAATGTGGGGGTATCATCTCCGGAAAGGCAATGCTAGCCCTCTGATCTACTTACAAATGACCATCGTTATGTGGTGCCACCATTAACTACATTTACCTTAGTTAACATTACATTTATCTTAGTTAACATCACATTCCCACATATGATAATGTTCTAATATTCTTATGCTTATAATTAAACTATCTTACTTGAGCTATGGCAGAGGAGCATGTAGCAATGTGTAGTGGGATGGCGAGCTATCTACTCTGGTACCACTATCATAACCTACCTTATTACGGGCCATTCTTTAACACTTTTCTTATTTAAGTATCTATGAAAATCTTGGGAATACTTTTTTTAAAATATCAATAATATAACACACATACACATTCAAACCTTTTTTTGTAATTATGTATACATAAACAAACTTTCTTTTTTATAATATCATATGCTTAACATACCCAAAAAAGGATTCATCTTACTAAATCATACTATATATTTGCAAACAACATGCTCCAAAATAACTTAATATACATAGCAAATGGAAACATAACTATGGTGATATCTATATCCTACTCTACACATCACACATATTCCATCGCCCGCCCATAAATACGATCATTCTGACCTCTTAGAGGAATTTCCTTTAGCATGAAATAACTAGGTAAGCATATGCTCAGCAAGTCCAAACGTAACCCACATGCACCATATGCTAATATGCATGATCCATTTATGTTTTCTTATGAACATTCTTTGTTCTTATCATATCTTGTCTCTAACTAGGGCTTATGTGTTCGTACCATATCGGATATAGGTCTTTGTAACACTGAGACCATAACATAACTTTAACATAAAACTCCCCTTTGCATTAGGAGCTGGTACGACACTTTTCTAAACTCCCCTTTGCATTAGGAGCTGGTACGACACTTTTCTTACTTTTGGTGATTCATTTATCAGTCCAATTATTTTGGTTATCATACCTTGTATGTCAAAATACATACATTTTAAGTGCAAAACATATACACTTTTTTTTTAATTGTGTAGCACACACATAGATATATTCACATGAGTATTCTTTACCCCTAAACCTACTATTTCATACTGTACGTGGTTTGAAACTTACTTGTTTACACTGCTGTAAGAACCATCTTTGGGTCCCTTTTTTATCCTTCTAGCAACCTGTTTGGCCAATTATATCATCCTTAGCCAAATTATCACTAATTAGCTATACGTCGGTACAGTATACTTATCGATTACTATTTTGATTACTTAAAGTTTGATCATCTGTTCGATTCCATCTATCTTATTGTTCCAAACATAAAGGGAAATTTTCTTATTAAAGTCAATTTTCTCTATCTTGGACGCTTTGGGTCCGTTCTAGTCATTTTTATGAAAAATGACATTTTTGCCCTCTATGGGTTGCTTTAAGTTCCTAGGCTTCATTGGCTAATACAACGCAAAACGCTGCTTATTTTCATAGAGACAAATGTTTAGGGCATCAATCACTTATTTGCAATAAAAGTCCAAGTTTAACAAAACTTAACGATTTTATCCCTCGTTTGAAAATTTTGACGATTTTGCCCCCAAAACCAAAAATAATGTTTTTAAACCTGTAGTGTCCATTTTTCATAAGGATTAAATTTCCTCAAAGTACTTTACCCAAATTTCTTTTGTGAAAAGACTTTTTTTTTTCTGACTTTAACAAATTTTGCAAAATTCATAAGTCACAAATGAAGACGATTTTGGACGAACCATCCATGATTTTTAACAGTTTCATCGAGATCTTTAACTTTTGTGTTTTAACTTTTTCAAAATTCCTACTTTATAGGGGAGTTTTTGGCCTTTTTTCAATTCTACTAAGAATAAGAATTTTTTTACAATTTAGTCCCTAGGCTAATTTTTGCAAAAATCTACTTTAAAGCAACATTCCAACCACTGCTTAGATAGATTCAAAACCTTCTTAAACAATTTTTCATGCCAAATCATAACTTTTTAACAACTCCTCCAAGTTTATAAAATTTCTCCTAGTTTAACGCCAAGTGAAAATTTTGACATTTAAACCCCTAAATTCAACTACAAAACTTCATCACATGCCATAAAATTAGGTAAACATACCATGAGCTAGCTTAAATAATTACAAGCCTTAAATGAAAGAAAGCAAATCAAAACAAGCATAATAAAAAAAAAACTTGAAATTGGAAGGTTAGATTTTTACTAAAATGATTGGTGAGCTAGAGCACCCTTAACAACTTGATTACTTTGCCAACCCTCCTAAGCATAATCCAAAAAGAGAAACCTTTATTAACTCCCCTTCAATTCCAAAGGAAACCTTAGAAAACTTAGAGAATGTTGGAATATTACCTTGAAAGTTAAGAAAATCTTGAACTAGAGCTTGATGCTAACTTGAAACTTGCTTGGGATTAGTCTTGTGAGGAATTTGTTTTGAACAAAATTTTGAGAGAAAGAAGACCAAAAGCTGTTGTGGGCTAAGGGGGTGAGAATAACAAAAATTTGATGCTTAAGTCTTGATTTTAAGACTTATCACCTTCCAAGAGCTGCTGTGGGCTAAGGGGGTGAGAAAAACAAAAAATTGATGTTTAAGTCTTGATTTTAAGACTTATCACCTTAAGTTTTTTTTTTAAATGGTGAGTCAACATCGTTGTTCATGATTAAGGATAATGGTTGGCTTAATGTGATTGGGCCACATTTTGTGATATGATGGCCCAATCCAAGCCCATTGTATGTTCACTTGGTGGGCCCTCAAAATTTTACACAGTGTAATCTTTGACCGCATAATATTTTTCTTATATTGTTGGGGTAAAACTGGTGAAAAACATATACTTGAATAGTATAAATTATTCTACTTATACTTTGGTTCACCTATGGAACCCAAACACAGCATTTCTTATATTTGTGTTTTTAACTTAGCAGTGTACTTACACTATGTCAAACCCATTTTACATTGTTTAGAGCTTTGGCATGCTTTTTTATCTTATCTATGCCTTTCTCATCCATTAATTTATATCACAAGAATATAATTAATTGTGATATAAAATTCATTTTATGGATATTATTTATAAATTTTTGAGTATTTAAGCTCACAAAATCTACGTTTGGCAATATCCAACATCGCATCAAGTTTACAATGAAATTTCCTATTAACATTGTCTATTACATATTATTGTAACTTTTACAAAACACAATTTATAAAGGTAAATTCATTAATTAAATCTAATTAAATATTAGATTTTACTGATGAATCACCCTTGGTCATTACATCTAGTTTGTATGTTATTATTAAGGATTACTTTGATGTTATTTAGGGTTTAGTTTTTAGTAAATTAGTTTTGTAATCTAATATTGTTTAATTTATGTTTTGTGGTCTAAGTTATTTATTGTTGATTTTAGTTGACATGTACATTTAGTTTATGTTATTTAGTGTTTTGATTTGGTTTGTAATAGATAACACACTAAATTTGTCATAGTTGGGACAACTGTATTTTATAATTTGTTTTAAAAAATTAGCTACCACTATGTTTTTTTTTTAACCGTTATCCTATGTTAACTTTTTACGATGGTTTTTAGAAAAAATCATCGTGGTATGTTAACTTTACACAACATTTAAAAAAACTGTTGTGAAAACTTTGTGGGCTACAAAAAATAGACGCTGAAGTCCACATTTCCACGACATTAAAAAAAGTCATAGAATCTTTTAAGATACCATGATGTTGAATTCTATAACCATTGTGGAAACTTTCTACGACAGTTTTAAACCATCATAGAATCCATCATTTTTAATAGTGCTTACAGTCTAGCAACAAGTAAGGGTCCGCAGATTAGAGAGAACCCTGAGAGTACTACATCATCCTACTCTTCAATTAACACTCACACTGCCAAATGCACTTATATTTGAATATGGTAGAGAACATAACGGTAGACGTTTTTAATTAAGGTCATTACAAGTGCCAACAAACAATAATAAATTTGAATCTTCTCTCTCTTGGGCTGGTGTTGTGGCATGAACTCCATTTAATGAAATTTTAAATATTTCTTTTACTGCTCTATACCACACCCTTCTCAATTCTCTTCCCTATCTTTCAAAGCATTCTACATATATAGCAAATACCCAGGAAAAAAAAAGGATTAATGACCTCGTATTTTGAGGCCCTATTTTTCCCCTCTAACAAACGACAAATTGATTTATAGCTCTAGAAAAATTGTGTAATGCATTCTCCACCTAACTCCAACGCCTAGGCTGTGCTGGCCAAGAATACAATTGCCATTTATTGCATTCATAGGTGTGGGTTGTGGTTTGAATTCTCAATGCATTTTGGTTAGCTAGGCCTATCTGTCGAAAACGATGGATTTTGCGGTAGTTTGTATGACTTAATTATTGGTCTTGTGGCATTTAATTATATAAGTTTTTTTTTTTAAAAGATGTTTCGAATATCATAATTAATATGTTAACCGATCATGTTCATGTACGTGGCAAGGCAGATCTAGAAGTAGTACAATCCAAATGCTTATAACACGTACACCGCCAATTAATTAGCCGTTCAAAATCCTTTTTTTTTTTTTTTTTGCAATTAAATGTAAAATGGATGTCGAAATGAAATTCGTATTGAAACTGGAAAAAAAAAAAAGATCTTTAACTTGGATGATGCGTCAGGCCTATTGAATGATTAACAGAAAATGTATGTACATGGTGATCAATTTTAAATTCTTGTATTTACTAAGACTAGGCATTAATGTAAAACATGGTGTTATATAGTTTTTACATATTTCTCATGGAAATTCTTAACGAAATACAGGAGGTAATTTCCCGCGGTTTGATTTTACGTTTGTGCTTTTCTTATAACGAAGAGAACGGAAACTTATAATTTTTGACTTAGCATCTAGATATTTCTAAAAATAGTTATAAAACAAAAATTTTGATTTTTTTTTATTCACAAAAATATTGATATTTAGATTGTACCATTTGCATCTAGGGTTTTCTTTTCCTCTTCTTGCATTGCCGCCCCCTCACCTTCTGATTGGAATCCAACATTGACTCTGTGGTGGCTGCATGGTTCGAGTCCAAGAACAGAAGCGGCATGGCTTTTGTAGAGGAGGATCTCTAAGGCTGATGTGTGAGGCTGCTATGACTGGTTTGGAGATTTGGGGGTGGCCGGATCAGGGCCTCTTAGTGTTATGGCTCTCTCTATCAGGAGCCAAGTTGCTCACAACGAGAATTCTTCCACCGTTTCTGTTTGGGGCCATGGCCATCCTTGGGTGGCGATGTTTGGGTGGCTATGAGGTGGGGGGGATTGCCATGTCAGGGTAAAGGTTTTGGTGGGGGAGGCTTGTTGAGGGGAGTCTAGGCAAGGTTTTTGTGGTTGAAGGCTCGGATCCATCGAAGTTACGTGCGGATTAGGGGAGGCCGCCAGGAGTTGGGCTATTGATGGCAGGTTTCCTTGCTACTGTTTCTCTAGCTATGCTATTTTGAGTTTGTTGATGGTGCTGTTTTGACCTCACCATTATTTGCCTGTGCTGCCAGCGTTATCGCTCTACTTATCTGTAGTTTGTCTTTGGTTTTTAGTTTTTCAATAATAGCGTGATGTTTTCCACCTCTATATTATTTTTGTTTCTTTTGCTTGTGTTTTTCCATAGTAATAATGGATGTAATTTCCCCATCTACCAGCTGGTTTTATGTGTCCTCTCCCTTCAAGAGTTTGTACTTGGCGATGTTTTGGTTTCTTTGTGGTTGTGGCTTTTGTGCTACATTTTCAATTGTTGAGGGGCTTTTAACGAGTGTAATATGTGTTCTTTGTTAGTGGAATGAAGTGCCTTCTTTAAACGAGCCTTGTCACAACCCAAAAATTGTAACATGTGTTCTTTGTTAGTGGAATGAAGTGCCTTCTTTAATCGAGCCTTGTCACAACCCAAAAATAGGGCATGACGTGGAGGCTTAGTTTAAGAAAATAATTTAAGTTAGGTAAAATTTTAAAACTTGAAATCAAATTGGAAATGAAATTAATTAAAGGTAACTTAATTATTTTCCTAAACCAATCCCTGAATAATAAAAGGATAAATAAGTACATTTTATTTTTAACTTCCACTTATTCATGTGAGCAACCATCATTTATAAAAACTACACAAATTATTTAGAATGTCGAATATTCTTGTCTTTTTATAGATATATATTTTTCAAAATAAACTACAAACACAAATTTTAAAACAAAGAAAATGAATTGAAACAAAATAATTATCTTGAATAAAACTTTAGGATCCCCAAAATTTTTAATTCTCATAGTGACCTATAATTTCGTAAATTTTACCCAAGTAAGTTATAGGGACAGTGTTTGGCCATGCAGTCCTTTCACATATACAATTAAATTAAGGTAGAAAAAAGATAATATAGTTGTGTTGGCACAAACCGTCTTAGAAACCTAACACATGTCATAAGCCCAACTAAAAACATCACGATATACATATTGATGACTTGTCAACACCATTTTGAAACTTACTTAGCACCACTCTTTGTATCACCCAGAAAGGGGGTTAATTTAAAACATAAAAATAAGTGAAAGGCTCAGTAGGATAACATTTTAACAAACTTTGACTTATAAAATAATTAAGGTATTTAAATAAACAATAAGGTAAACAAGAAAATAATTGGAATATCAAAGATTTTGCAAATGCAGTAAAATGATTAAGAAAGAGATGAGACAATTATAATTAAATTCCTTGTTCCTAAGCTTGTATATATCATATACTTTTAAGATACTTACAATGCTTCAACCAATGCCCATGCTATGGAGCCCCCCAATCGAGGTTTAAGGGCTTGCCTTGAAAGTTAAACCCTACATAACTAGATCTTTCTGGCTACTCAAAACTAACCACTGAAAGCCATATGTCCTTAGTAGTGTTTGGATTCCCCATTATTCTCAAAATTTCTTATTCCGAGTCTAAATCATAATTTCCCATATTCACTTATCAAGATATGAAACTGCTCATATTTACATATTATATACATTTCGCAAACTTATTGCAATATGCAAAAACACATTTATAAACAATTTGTAAAAAACATGCTTGTCTAAAAATAAAAATATTGGACAAAACAAAACAATTTAACTTCAAATCATGGCTACTAAGAAAGGGATTAGAATCCTACCTCTCAAGCTTAAGAACAATCTTTTAATCTTAGAACCGATTAATGTTACCTTCACACGTCCTTAGTCCTAAGGTGTATATAAGGACAATCAAAACTAAAGCTCAATTTATAGCCATATTCATAAGTAAATCATATGTTAATCCATTTTACTAGTATGCCATTAAAGTTTTTATGCAACCTTTTGAATGCCAAAATAAACAATTTTTACTTAGACACAATATAAAATACCCAAGTAATTGATATGTTTTAGTCTCTAAAAAGATTTAGAAATCATTTAGGATAATGTTGGAAAAATTGCTAGACAATAAAGCATTAGGAGGTGAGCAAAGTTGGATTCTTGGTTCAGATTAGCTAGTGGTTTGGTACGGTTTACTGATAGTATACTTTTGCAAAAGGGCAAATTTGCTATATTCAATCAGCACTCGGGTAAGCAGACAGTTTACTAAGTTAAATGGGCGGTATATTACCATTGGGCAGGTTTACTATTTTACAATGGCAACTTAGGAAATTCATAGAAAATAAAGTACAACTCTGATCTAGGCTCAAGATAGCTTGTTGGAAAGCTTCGAATGTCAACTTTTTAAATATATAAACCAATTTATAAAACTCATTTTTGTTTAATCCTAGAAATTCGAGAAAGGGCCACTACTTAGTGAGGTATTTCTAAGTTTCTAAAATACTAAGCTTTTCATTAATCGAAATCATATTATCATTTTATATAATCTCAAAACAATTCCAAAATATGTAATAAGCATTTTATAATCATAATAAACATATTTCCATGAATTTTATACCAAAATCATCATTGAAACTACATTTTTAGAATTTGTTCAAAACATAAACAAAAATATTGTCAAACTCGTTTTTCAATCTCAAAGCCTCTAAACATCCATCATGAAGTCATGAAAACTAATTTAAACTTCCTAACATGTTTGTAACATTGATGCCGAACCAAAATGAAAGTTTATTTCTAGTTTTAGCTCAAAACTCAAGCTTTGGCACATCAACACTCAAATACGAACATGAATACAAACTAGGAATTTGCATGAACATTGAACACAAAAATCATACATTAAACTTGAAGAAAATACAAACTAAAAACCAAGTTTGGATTAAAGGAGACCTACCTCAAAACTCCTTTGAAAAACACCATATTTTCTAATTAAATACTAAGTTTGAACTCTTGAAGTTGGCTAGCCGTGAAGGTGACGTTTTTGGTAGTTTTTGGACAAGAATATAGGCTGCATTTCTTGGTCTTTTTGGTTAAGCATGGGCTGCATTTTTGGCAAAGTCTTCGATAGTTTTTGAGTAAGAAGAGAGGCTTCCTTTCTTGGTGTTCTTGGCTATTTTGGTGGGCATTTCTCTAGTTTAGTTTGCTATTTTTTGGCTAGGTTTTTGCCTCTGTTTTTGTCTGAGTTTTGGCTAGAAATTTTGCTTCATGTGAGTCAAAGGGTGGCTGTCTTTTGGTGTTTTGCTGCAGTAAAATGAAAGGAAAGGGAGACGTGGGAGAGAGGGGAAGAGAGTGAGCGGGTGTGGGGTTCTAAGTGGTGGGGTGGAGTTTGAAGATGGGGAGTATCTCAATGTGTTGAGACTAAAAGAAATTCTAAAATTGAATTATTGGGAGAGGGGTGCATGGCTGAGTGGGAAAAGAGTAGGGTTAGGTGGTTTTGAAATAATGAAAAATGTGAGCGTGATTTTGAAATACAAGAAAAATATGGTGTGTGAGGGTACATAGTGTTAATAGTGGGTATAGTTTTGAAAACTAAAATTGTGACAAAAATGTATTCTAAACATGTAAATGGATGTTCTTTATGCAACAATGATTTTTCACATCTCAAAATTAATTGGGCATACTAATTAATCGAATTTACATATAATAAATTGTAATTAAAATTTTTGGATGTTACAGCTCTACCCTCGTAAAAGAAATTTTGCCCACGAAATTTAGAGCCTACCTTACTAGCAAAATAGGTGCGGGAATGCTTCTTGCATTATTGACTCTAGCTCCCAAGTCACTTTATTTCTGTGGTGGTGCTGCAATAGTACCTTGATTAATAGGATCTTTGTCATCGTAAACTTTTTACGTTGTGATTAATGAATTGAGTCGATACCTCTTTATGAGTCATATATTCTTAGATCAGTATGTCACGGCACGAGACAACTATGTTGGGGACGGGCTGGCACTTATGGAGCATAAGCACAAGAAAGACATTGTGAAAATAGGACAATTCCAAAGGCAAGTCGAGGTGATTTGCAAAAACACCAATCCGTTATGAGATTTGGGGACGACCCAATGTATCTCGATGCATGTTTCCCACTAACACCAAAATGAGTAATTCCTTTGCGTGTGGAGACTTTCAATTAAACATAGTTGTCATCTTGAAATTCCAAAGGTATGCATCCTGTGTCAGCATAACTCCTCTACTGACTTGAATGATTTGCAAGCGCTCATAAATAAAGGCAATTGTTTCATCATTGTTTGGCAGATTATCTGGTTCAGTGATGAGTCATCCCTAGGCTCGAGCCAATGAAGATGTACCTGATGTGTTCTACCTTCAAATGCCTTAATAGAGCCTTACTAATGATAGCTTTGTACCCTTTGTTATAAGAGAATTTAGCTAGGTTTAAGTGTTTTTCCTGATATTTACTAGAGTCCAAGATGCAAGCGTGAAGTATATCCTCAAGAATCTAAAGAACTCTCTTAATTTGCCTCTCGATCTAAGGCTGAAAAATTACACTAAACTTAACTCCATTCCAAAGGTTTCTTGAAAAATCTTCCAATATTTGACATTAAAATGAGTATCTCTATCTAAAGTGTTGATGATGATGTTGGAAAAATAGTATGCAGCGAAAATTTTAAAATTTTGAATTAGAGTATTTTTCAAAACACAAGTTTGACATATTGTATGCATAAATTAACCGGATCTTACTAACCTTGTTTGTCGAAAAGCTCCTACAATCTACGAAAAGAAAGGCATTCTAGAAAAGCCTCAACTAACTGGTCTTCTTTGCTATTCTTTATCCAAGATCAGAGTAAATGTGGGCACACAATGTTTAGCTCTTTTTTGGTGACTCTCCTTCCAACCAATTGAGAAAACCTAGAACTAGCGTTTACCATTTGTGAACAATAGCTCTCAGGGGAGTTTTAGAGACTCACAGAACAAAGTGCTCACTCTTAATTTCTCAACTAATCTAAATAACATGTAAGTCTCACTCCCTATTTATAGAGGTTAGATTTAAGGCTTAATCCTTATCAGATAAGGCTTCAAAAATTTAAATATGGATCAATATCTGATAAAAATGCGTGAAAACACATAATCAAATTATTGTTTGGTTGGCAGGCCGAACCTACAGATTGGCCTATCAAACTTGCAGATCAGCCTACCAACTTACTCTAATGACAGGTCGAACTAGAAGATCTAGTTCGCCTTGTCGAACTAACGATAAATGATCCCTACAAATCTTTATTTCCCTACCGAGATTCTTAGGATAAAGCCTCAATTTTAATTCAAATAATCTAATGGAGAAGTTATCTGATCAAAATAACCATATCTAGATAATCTCTAGAAAAATAAATATTCTCGATAATTCAACAAGTTTATCTTGAATTGATTTACACAGAATTAATTCAACCAATAAACAAACATGAATTATCTAATCCTAACAAATTTCATCCAATTTGATAATTTAACATAAGTCATCAATTTATTAGAAAACCATGCTGTATCATTATAGGATTATTATGAGTTAGCAAAGGGGACTTGATGGACCTATATAGTTCAAGCTCCTGATGATATGAAACCTAATATTTTAGATATGCATTTCATAATTACCAACTCTAACACTACTCCACTAAAAGCTTAGAGTTTCACTCTCGAACTATATAGAATTATGAAGCCCGAATAGCTAAGTCTCTATGACATATCATAATGTATTGTATCCCCATAGGATTATCCATAATCAACTTAAGGATAAATTCTGTCTTACCTTTCCAATTATTTTTCTCTTATGTTTCATCATCTCACCATCAAAAAACCTTACCATCTAAAGTTAGTATACCATTCGGTTACACCTATGTATCTAAATGGTTGAGTGTTCTAGTTTTCTAATTAAAGGATAACGCATATAAGAGGATATCATCAACTCTTAAAGAGGAGCTATAAATTTCGTATCTATGAAATAACAGGTCCATGCTATCGAGAGTCATGTCTCCAACATACCAGCATACGTACCAACATAAATTGTGGATGTCACCATTTGGTATATCAAAAGACATAAGTCAAGACAATGGGCCCACTATTCATCTCAGGATTAAGATACAACCCATATGATTGTCTAAAGTGAATTGATTTGCTGAGACAGAATTATTAATCCAAATCAATTACACTTTATGTCCTGATCTAATACATCGTCACCTATAATAATGTACCAATGTTTCTATTCGTCGAGTCCACCTTTGATGGCCAAGACAAACCATCTCTTATTGGGGATATAGAAAACATAATAATCTTTTCATGAATAAAGCACCTAACTTTATTCCCTCGATTATGGATCGTATAATTTAGACCATCATCTTTAGAATCGTGTTTTTCACATAATCTATCCATCATATGCTTGATTCTAAGGGTTTAGACCGACAATCTTGGACTTTTGTTTGCTTATAATACATCCAACAAATATAAATGTAAAGCAGACAACAATTTGGTATATGAATAAATAAATAAACTCTTTATTGATAAAAATATCTCCAAAAACATATAACATTTTTACTCCTTAAGGCATACATAACTAACAATCTCCCACTTGCACTAATTGAGTAAATATGACAAATCTTGCATCCCCATAGCTTCCACATGCTTCTCGAAGACTCTCGTAGTTAGTGTCTTCGTGAATGAACCAGCTAAATTGTCCTCTGACGTGATTTTGCATACCACCACATGTCCACCCTCCACGAAGTCCTTTATCACATAATACTTTCGATCAATATGCTTACCCTTCCTGTGAAATCTTGGTTCCTTAAAATTAGCTATTGTTGTAGTGTTATCACAATATAGTGATATCGCCTTATCTATACCGTGAACTATCTCATGATCCCCAAAGAACTTGCAAAGCCACACTGCTTCTTTCAAAGCATCACTAGTTGCTACATACTTTGAATCCTAGGTACAATCTTGCTTGACACTTCTCCTAACAATGGCACCACCGCCTAGAGTAAACACAAAACCAAAAATTGATCTCCTTAAATTCGAACAGAATTGAAAATTTGAATTAGTATATCCTTACTCGAATATACAAGCATATACCCATAAGTCCTTCTTAGGTACTTGAAAATATGCTTGACCACAACCTAGTGGTTTGGTCTTGGACCCACCCAAAATCGACTTACAATCTTGACTGCATAACTAACATCCGGTCATGTGCAAAGTATTGCATACATGAGGCTACCCACTACTGAAGCATAAGGCACCTTCTTCATGTATTCTCTTTCTTCATCAGACTTTTGCGAGTCTTTCATTGAAAGAGTAATTCCATACCTAGATGGTTACCCACCTTTCTTGGAATCGTGCATTGCATACCTTTTGAGAATTTTATCTATGTAGCCTGCTTGGGATAAAGTTATCATTTTATTCTTGCAATCCCGAAAGATCTGGATACCGAGAACAAAATTAGCCTCACCCAAGTCCTTATGTCAAACTTCTTGGTCAGCTATAATTTTACCGATGACAATGCCCCAACGTCATTGCCAATTAGCAGAATGTCATCTATAGAGAGTAATAGAAAAACCACCTTCTCATCCTTAATGTGTTTATAAATACAAGGTTTGTCTACATTTTGTGTGAACCTATAAGTCTTGATCATTTGATCAAATCTTATGTTCTAAGAACGAGAAGCCTGCTTAAGTCCATAAATTGACTTTAGCAGCTTACAAACCCTTTTAACCCTTAGCGTTGAACCCGTCTAGTTGTTCGATATATATGGACTCATCAAGATAGCCATTTAGAAAGGTCGTCTTGACATCCATCTTTCAAATCTTGTAGTTGAGAGTGGCAACTATGGACAAGAGAATATGGATGGACTACAGCATGGCTATAGGCAAAAAGGTTCCACATAATCGATTCCTTCCTTTTGTGTGTATCCCTTAGCTACAAGTCTAGCCTTATCGGTTTTGACTTTTCTATCCACTTCTCTCTTTCTCTTATAGATCTATTTACATCCTATGGGTTTTACCCTTTTAAGAAGATCTACAAGTTCCCAGACCCGATTAGTCTCCATAGACTTCATCTTTATGTTCATGGCCTCTGTCTAGAGTTTCAAATCAACATCCTCTATAGCCTCTTTGTAAGTGTAAGGATCCCTGTCATATTCAATTGGTTCAGCTAAAAAGGCTTCACCATTAAACATATACCTCTCGGGTTGACTCTTGATCCTCCCACTACGCCAAAGACCCTTAGGTTGTTGTTCGGGTTTGGTTGGTTTTTCTACAACAATTGGAATAGTTTCATTCAGAACTCCCGGAGTGATCGAATCACTCGTCAACTCCTTGAGCACCACTTTGCTTTGAGCCTTAAAGTCGTCCATGTAACTTTCATCGAGAAATATTGCATTAGTTGAAACCATAACTTTATTTTCCTTTGGGTTATAGAAATAACTCTTTTAGTCCCTTTTGAATATCCTACAAACACAAAAATTTCTAAACATGCTTCCAACTTATTCGCTTCTATAACAAGACATGAGCCAAACATCCCCATATGCGAATATGGTTTAAGGAAGTCCTTTTCCCTGTCCATAACTCTAAAGAGTTGTAGGAATTGATTTTAAAACCACATTGTTCAAAAGATAACATGTGGTTTATAATGCATATCCCCAAAAAGGATAAAGGCAATAATAAATAACTCATCATAGACCTGACCATGTCCAACAAAGTCCTATTCCTTCTCTCAGCTATGCCACTCTGCTACGGAGTGCCTGACGGAGTCAAATGGGATAAAATTCGATTATCTAATAAGTGTCCCAAGAACTCATCAGAAAGATATTCATCACCTCGATTGGATCGAAATGCCTTTATGGGTCTACCCAATTGCTTTTCTACTTCAGCCTGAAACTCCCTAAACTTATTATAAGTTTTACTTTCGTAGTGCATTAGGTACACATACCCATATCTTGAGTAATCATCAAAGTGACAAAATACTCATACCCTTCTCATGCTTGGATGTTCATAGGTCTGCAAACATCACTATGCACAAGTTCTAAAACCTCTTCGGCCCTATTGCCTTTAGACCTAAATGGTCTTTTGGTCATTTTACCCTCCAAACAAGATTCACATCGTGGTATAGATTCCACCTTTAAGTGACTTAAAAGTCCATTCCTTACCAACCTTTGAATCCTAGTAGGTTAATATGACCTAGTCACAAATGCCAAAAATAGGTCTTATTAGAGTGAGAAGTCTTAAGTTATTTAGAGGTATTATCATTAACCTCAATGTTCAACAGTAAGTCTATCTTAGGTTTGATAAAATATAGATTATTTTTCATCATCCATCATAGATAAAAGATTTGTTTTTATGAATCCCCACTTTATTATTAAAAGAAATTGCATAAGAGTCTTTAAATAAACAAGCTATAGAAATTAAATTCCTTTTAAGTTTAGGAACATAAAAACAATCTCACAAAAATGAATTCCTATAATTATCAATGTTAAGATGTGTTGAAAAAATAGTACGCAGTGTAATTTTAAAATTTTTTATACCAATGTATTTTCCAAAACCCAAGTTAACACAGTACATGCATAAATTAACCAGATCTTACTAACCTCATAAATGTAAAAATGCTCCCGCAATCCGTGAAGAGTATAATGTTCTAGAAAAGCCTCAACCAACTGGTTTTCTTTGCTATTCTCTATCCACAATAAGTGTATGTGTGGGCACACTCATATAACTCTTCTACCAGGAAGCTCTCCTTCCAACCAATTGAGAAAAACCCAAATCCATAGTTTGTTATGTGTGAACAATAGCTCTCTGGGAGTCACAGAGTCTTAATAGCAGAGTCTTACTCTTGGTTTCTCAACTGATCTAAATAACAATGAGTCTCACTCCCGTTTATATAGAGGTTAGACCCAGGAGTCAGTCCTTATCAAATAAGGCCTCAAAAATTCAAATCAGAATTACATTCACATCAATATATGATAAAATCTATGTGAAAACACATAAAGTATTTATCTCTCAGTCGGTAGGCCAAATTGGCAGATTGGCTTGTCGAACTTACTCCATCGGTAGGCCGAACCTCTGATAAATGATCCTTGCAAATCTTTACTTTTCACCCGAGATTATAGGGATAGAGCCTCAGTTTTAATTCAAATAACCCAATAGAAAGGTTATCTGATTAAAATAGTTATATCTAGATAATCCCTAGGAAAATAAATATTCCTAATAATTCAACAAGTTTATCTTGAATTAATTTATTCAAAATTAATCCAACCGATGAACAGACGTGAATTATCTGATCCCTATAATTCAATAAGTTTATCTTGAACTAATTTTTACAAAATTAATTCAACAAATAAATAGACATGAATTATCTGATCTTATCGAATTTTCAGCCAATTTGATAATTTGACACAAGCTATCAATTATTGGAAAAGCACGCCGTATCGTTATAGGATTTATTATGAGCTAACAAAGGGGACCTGTTGGACCTATACAGTTCAAGCTCCCAAAAATTATGAAACCCAATATCCCAGATATACATTTCATAATTATCCACTTTAACGCTACTCTACTAAAAGCTTAGAGCTACGCTCTCGAACCATATAGAATTACGAAGCCTGTATGGCTAAGTCTCCATGACATATCATAATGTATCGTATGCTCAGAAGATTATCCATAATCGGCTTAAGAATAAATTTTGTCTTACTTTCTTAATTATTTTTATCTTATATTCCATTACTCACCATCTGAAAACTTACCATCCATAGACGGTATACCATTTGGTTACACCTATGTATCCAAATGGTTGAGCGCTCTAGTTTTCTAATTGCAGGATAATGTATATAAGTGGATATCAACTACTCCTGAAGTGGAGCTATGGATTCCGTATCTATGAATAATAGATCTACACTAACAAATGTATACCTCCAACGTATCAGCATGCGTATCATTATTAAAATGTGGATGTTACCCTTTAGTACATCAAAAGACATAAGTCAAGACAATGGGCTCATTATTTATCTCAAGATTAAGATACAAGATAAATGATTATCTAAAGTGAATCGATTTGCTGAGACAGAATTATTAACTCAAATCAATTCACTTTATGTCCTGATACAACACATCATCATCTATGACAATGTGCTAATATTTCTATTCACGTAGTCCACCTCTGATGGTCAAGACAAACCATCTCCCAATAGGGATATAGGCAACATGACAATCTTTGCATGAATAGAGTGCCCAACTTTATTCCTTCGATTATAGATCTTATGATTTAAACCGTTACCTTAAGAATCGTGTCTTTCGCATAATCTATCAATCATATGCCCAATTCTTAAAGGTTTAGACTAACAATCTCAAACTTTTGTTTGCTTAACATCCATTCAACAAATATGAACATAAAGAGGACAAGATTTGGTATATAAATAATTAATAAATTCTTTCTTGCTAAAAATTTCTCCAAAAACATATTATGTTTTTACTCCTTAAGGCAAACACGTCCAACAATCTCCCACTTGCACTAAGTGAGTAAATATGACAAATCTTGCATCCCCATAGCTTCCACATGCCTCTCAAAGACTCTTCTAGAAAGTGTCCTCGTGAATGGATCATCTAAATTGTACTTTGACATGATTTTGCATACAGCGACATGCCCGCCTTCAATGAAGTCCTTTATCACTTGATACTTCCGATCAATATGCTTGCTCTTCTTGTGAAATCTTGGTTCTTTAGCATTAGCTACCACCGCACTGTTATCATAGTACAGTGATGCCTTATCCATACCAGGAACTACCTCAAGATCCCTAAGGAACTTGCGAAGTCACACTGCTTCTTTTGAAGCATCACTAGCTACCACATACTCGGCCTCCATTGTTGAATCCAAAGTGCAATCTTTCTTCACACTTCTCTAACTGGTGGCACTGACGCCTAGAGTAAACACAAAACCAGAAATCGATCTCCTCGAATCCAGACAAGATTGAAAATCTAAGTCAATGTATCATAGAAGAGTAAAATCCTCACCCAAATACATAAGCATATACCCTCGAGTCTTTCTCAAGTACTTGGAAATATGCTTGACCACAACCCAATGGTTCGGTCCTCGATCTGCTTGAAATCAATTAACAATCCCAACCGTATAACAAATATCCAGTCATGTGCAAAGCATGGAATACGTGATACTACCTACTATCGAAGCATAAGGTACCTTCTTCATGTATTCTCTTTCTTCCTTAGACTTTGGAGCATCTTTCTTAGAAAGAGTAATTCCATACCTAGATGGTTGTCCACCTTTCTTGGAATCCTGTATTGTAAACCTCTTGAGAAATTTATCTATGCATTCGGCTTGGGACAAAGCTATCATTTTGTTTTTCCAATCCTAAAAGATCTGGATACTTAGAACAAAATTAGCCTCACCTAAGTCCTTCATGTCAAACTGTTTGGTCAACCATAATTTTACCAATGACAATGCCCCAACGACATTGACAATTAACAGAATGTCATCTACATAGAGCAGTAGAAAAACCACCTTCCCATCCTTAATGTGTTTATACACACATGGTTCGTCCACATTTTGTGCGAACCCATAAGTCTTGATCACTTAATCAAATCTTATGTTCTAAGATTGGGAAGCCTGCTTAAGTCCATAAATTAACTTTAGCAACTTACATACCTTACCCTCCTATCCCTTGAACTTGAACCCATCTGATTGTTCCATATAAATGGACTCATCAAGATAGCCATTTAGAAAAGCCGTCTTAATATCCATCTGCTAAATCTCATAATCGAGTATGGTAGCTATGGACAAGAGAATCTGGTTGGACTTAAGCATGGCTATAGGTGAAAACATTTCCTCATAATCAATTCATTTCTTTTGCGTATATCCCTTAGCTACCAGTCTAGCCTTAAAGGTTTTGACTTTTCCATTCACTCCTCTTTTCTTCTTGTAGATTCATTTACACTCTATGGTTTTTACCCCTTTAGGAATATCCACAAGCTCCTAGACTCGATTAGCCTTCATAGACTTCATCTCTATGTTTATAGCCTCTGTCCAAAGTTTCGAATCAACATCTGCCATAGCCTCTATATAAGTGTAAGGATCCTTGCCATGTTCATCCGGTTTAGCCAAGTATGCGTCACCATTGAACATATACCTCTTGGGTTGACATCCGATCCTCCCACAATGACAAAGCCTCTTAGGTTGTTGTTTAGGTTTGTTAGGTTTTTCTACACTGATTGGAGTGCTTTCCACTAGAATCCCTAGAGTGATTGAATCACTCCTCAACACCTCGAGCTCTGCTTTGCTTCGAGACCTAAAGTCGCCTATGTAACTCTTCTCAAGGAAAGTTACATTAGGTGAAACCATGACTTTATTTTCCTTTGGGTTATAGAAATAATCCCCTTTGGTCCCCTTTGGATATCCTACAAACACACAAACTCCTAAATGTGCTACCAACTTATTCGCATCCCTAAACAGGACATGAGCCAGACATCCCCATATGCAAATATGGTTTAAGGATGTCTTCTTACCCGTTTACAACTAGTGAGGAGTTTTAAGAACCGATTTTGAAGGCATATTGTTCAAAAGATAGCATACGGTTTGTAGTGCGTATCCTTAAAAAGACAAAGGTAAAGATGAATAACTCATCATCGACCTGACCATGTCTAACAAAGTCCTACTTCTTTTCTTTGCCATGCCATTCTACTACGGAGTGCCCGACACAGTCAACTAGGATAAAATCCCATTCTCTTATAAGTGTCCTAGGAACTCATTGGAAATGTATTCTCCATCTTGATCAAATCAAAGTGCCTTTATAGGTCTACCCAATTGCTTTTCCACTTTAGCCTCAAACTCTTTGAACTTATCATAAGATTTGCTTTTGTGCTGCATTAGGTACACATACCCATACCAAGATTAATCGTCAATAAAAGTGACAAAGCACTCATACCCTCATCATGCCCGAATGTTCATCGGCCCGCAAGCATCACTATGCACAAGTTCTAGAACCCCTTTAGCCCTATTGCCCTTAAACCTAAATGGTCTTTTGGTCATTTTACCCTTTAAACAAGATTCACATTGTGATATAGATTCAACCTTCAAATGACTTAAAGGTCCATTCCTTACCAACCTTTGAATCTATTTAGGTTAATATGACCAAGTTGCAAATGCCAAAGATAAGTCTTATTAGAGTGAGATGTTTTAAGTCTTTTAGAGTTATTATCATCTATCTCAGCATTAAGTAATAAATCCATCTTAGGTTTGATAAAATATATATTATTTTGTATCCATCCAGAACTAATAAAAGATTTGTTTTTACGAATCACCTCTTTATTATAACAAAAACCAAATAGGAGTCTTTAAATAAACAAGCTACAGAAATTAAATTCCTTTTAAATCTAGGAACATAAAACAATCTCGTAAAATTAAATTCCTATATTTATCAAAATATAGATGGACATCTCTCATTGCTTCGGTTAAGACTAAGGATCCGTCGTCCATCCGAAGCATGAAGTCTTCATGCAGCGGACTTTTCATTTCTTTGAACCTATGCAAAGAAACACAAACATGATTTGTTGCTCCAAAATCTTTTACCTAAATATCACTGGATTCCTCAACCAAACAAGTTTCTAAATACAAAAGATCACAACTACCTCCTCAAGAAAGGAAGTCCTTGCAATGCTTCTTAATATGTCCGACCTTCCCGTAGAAAAAGCACTTGAGCTTCTTCGAGTTCTTCTTTTTCTTTTTCTTGTTCTTGCCATTTGTAGGAATATAAGTCTTCCCGTTCTTGTCCCGTTGCTTTTTTCCATTCCCAAGGTTAGGATTGGAACTAGAAGCAACTGCCAAGTTGGCCTCACCACCAGTAGGAAACTCCTTGATCAGCAGATCAAACTCCTGTAATTGTTTCATCAACTTATTTAAGGTCATATCTCATCTTTTGCTTTAATCAAATGTAGCTCTAAATGGGATAAACTCCTTAGATAGAGTCTCAAAGACCATAGTCATCTGAGTTTCAGCATCAATGTCAGCTCCATTGGTTTGAGCCTCAGCGAGTAACCCATGACCAACATCATATGCTCCTTTACAGATGTCCCTAGTCTTTGTTTGCAGTTAAGAAGTTTTTGAAGTGCCCCTTGCTACTTTGTTAAGGCCTAGCCTCCAAACATGTCTGCTAAATTATCTAAGATCTACTTAAAAGTCTTGTAATCCTTGTTGAGCCTGCAGCACGTTATTCATGTTAGCCATAACATAGCAGCGGGCCTAATCATTAGCATATTTCCAACGATCATTTGCTTGGATTTGATCATTGGTGGAATCTCCCATAGGCTTAGGAGAACAAGGTGTTGTTAGCTCAAATTTCAGTTTCTCAAAGGACAGGACGATGTTTAGGTTCCATTTCCAATCATTATAGTTCTCACTGGTTAATTGGTTTTTGTCAAGTATCGATGATAAAGCGTTTTTAGACATTTTTAATCTACAATAAAGAATCATATACCATACATAAGCAAACATATCATAATAATTTAGTAAGATAATAAAATCATGTAAAACATACAAATGTGTTTATGTGTCAAAACCTTGAAAATATCACAATTTTACAATGATAATTCCCAACTCAGAATTCAACAAGCTCCTAAGGGAGTCTTGCTAAATTTAATCAGGAACACGGATCCCCTCCTATAAATATATGCCATCCAGGACCTGTATGATTTAGCATATATTAATAATAATTTCTTTGGCCATCAATTTTATCAATAGAACTCCTAGAGGAGGTTAATAATAAAATCAACATGAGTGTATAACCATCGTTTTAATATTTTATCCATGATTTATAATCACCACCTAGGAGTGTGCAACGATAAATCATACTAAAATACCTTATCCTTTTGGAGATCCAACCTAGTACATAATGAAGTCCCTTCCTAGGGGTCGGAACCACCATGTATGACTTATGGACCAACGATAGAGGTTGTAGGTCCTCTCTTCAAAAACCTTCTCCCACTCATTCTTTTGAAATCAAAGTTTTATTTTAAGAACATGCATGAATAATTTTAATTGAGCGGCATTCTCTATTCTATATGGCATGTTATCAATATACATGGCAAATCATATTATAATGTAGACAAGCAAAACAATCATGCAAAGCTACAAGCAAAATAATAATAAACAACTGTACTATTATGATTCCACCCTAGAGAATAGAAAGTAAAGATTACAAGAGATAAATCGAAACATATTATCGATTCTTCCTCCTTGAATCTTCAAGTTGTATCCTTCTTCTTGTAATGTTCATCTTCAAATCTTTAATCCTGCATAGATCGAATGCTTCATATTTCCAATCATATCCAAATTTAATGTTTCTCAGAATTGTCTCAAAAATAAAATCAAAACTACATCAAAAACTGTAGATTTTTTGGAAAAAAATTATAGCTCTCTACAGGCATGCTGATCTGTGTAATCGGCCTACCAGTCATGATCTATAAGCCTATCGATCTTTTCAAGTCGGCCTACCAATCATGACAGTTTGGCCTACCGCTAGAGCTACTAGATTTCTACCCCATTGACAGCCTGTCGAACTGAAAGCTCGGCCTGCCAATCTACGACCATCAGCTTACCAGACCTAAAGGTTCAGCATGCCAAACGAGCAAAAAACCAAGCTTTTCAAAAAATACAGTTTTAATGCAATTTATCAATTTTATTTTCAACATTACAAAAAAAATTAGAGACTTAGGAAATAGCTTGGAACGTCATCATTCATCTTCTAGATCCGTCTTCTTCGATACAGAATTCTTAAAAATTTAAATTTAAATAATACTTCCTAAACGGAGATGATAGTCTATCATCTAATTATATGAAAAACCTAGATACAAATTCTAACTTCTAAGGAACCATAATCAGTATAAATTAATTAATTAATAAGTAATTAAATAATAATTTAATCAACCATAATTAATTAATAAACATTCACTATATAATCCATTACAACATATATAAATACATAGAAACCTAGAGTGCCAACTCTCTATAAAATTAATATTCAAGCATAAGAGAGATTAAGATCACATAATTTATATGTATAGCATGATCAAAACTTACAAATTTATATAAAAACTTGGCTCTGATACTAATTGTTGAAAAAATAGTAAATTGTAGAATTTTAAAATTTTTTATACTATAGTATTTTTCAAAACATAAGTTTGACATACTATATGCATAAATTAACCAGATCTTACTAACCTCGTAAATGTGGAAAAGCTCTAGCAATCCGTGAAGAGTATAACGTTCCAAAAGAGCCTCAATCAACTAGTCTTCTTTGCTATTCTTTATCCATAATCGGTGTGTGTGTGGGCACATTCATATAGCTCTTCCACTAAATAGCTCTCCTTCCAATCAATTGAGAACAACCCAAAGCTATAGTTCATGATTTGTGAACAATAGCTCTTTGGGGAGTCACAAAGTCTCACTGACAGAGTCTTACTCTTGATTTCTCAATTGATTTAAATAACAATGAGTCTTACTCCCCTTTATATAGAGTTTGGGCCCAGGAGTTAGTCCTTCTTAGATAAGGCTTCAAAAATTTGAATCAAAATCAAATTCGGATCAATATCTAATAAAATCCGTGTGAAAACACGTGATGTATTTATCTCTCAATCGGCAGACCGAACTGACAAATCAGCCTATCAAATTTGCTCTATCAGTAGGCCAAACTTAAAGATCGACTTGTTAAACTTTTGATAATGATCCTTACGAATCTTTATTTCCAACTTGAGATTCTTAGGATAGAGCCTCAATTTTAATTCAAATAACCCAATAGAGAAGTTATCTGTTTAAAACAGTCATATCTAGATAATCTCTAAGAAAATAAATATTCCTAATAATTCAACAATCTTATCTTGAATTAGTTTATTCAAAATTAATCCAACCGATAAACAAATATGAATTATATGATCCTGATAATTTGACAAGTTTATCTCGAATTAATTTTCACAAAATTAATTCAATCGATAAACAGACATGAATTATCTAATCCTATTGAATTTTCAGCTAATCAGATAATTTGACACAAGTCACCAATTATTGGAAAAGCACGCCGTATTGTTACAGGATTTATTATGAGCTAGTAAAGGGTTACTTGATAGACCTATACAGTTTAAGCTCCTAATAATTATGAAACCCAATATCTCAAATATACATTTCATAATTATCAATTCTAATGCTACTCCACTAAAAGCTTAGAGCTACATTCTCGAACCATATAGAATTATGAACCCGTATGGCTAAGTCTCCATGACATATCAATTACTCCTGAAAAGGAGCTATGGATTTCATATCTATGAATAGCAAGTCTATGCTATCAAGAATCATGCCTCCAATATACCGGCATGTATACCACTATTAAAATATGGATGTCATCCTTTGGTATATCAAAAGACATAAGTCAAGACAACATGCCCATTATTCATTTCTAGATTAAGATAGAATACAAATGATTGTCTAAAGTGAATCAATTTGTCAAGAAAAAATATTAATCCAAATCAATTCACTTGATTTCCTGATCCAACACATCATCACCTATGACAATGTGCCAATGTTTCTATTTGTGGAGTCCACCTCTGATGGTCAAGACAAACCATCTCCCGATAGGGATATAGACAACATGACAATCTTTGCATGAATAAAGTGCCCAACTTTATTCCCTCGATTGCAGATCTTATGATTTAGACTACCACCTTAAGAATTATGTTTTTCTTATAATATGTCCATCATATGCCCAATTCTTAAAGGTTTAGACTGATAGTCTCATGCTTTTGTTTGCTTAACATACATTCAACAAATATAAACGTAAAGAGGATAAGATTTGGTTTATAAATGATACATAAATTCTTATTGATAAAAATGTCTTCAAAAACATATTACATTTTTACTCCTTAAGGCATACGTGTCCAACAAGATGGATGTCTCCCACTGCTATAGCCAACACTAAGGATCCATCGCCTGTCCAAAGCATGAAGTTTTCATGCAGTAGACTTCTCATTTCTTTGAACCCCTATAGAGAAATACGAACATGATTAGTTGCTCTAGAATCTAGGCCCAAGTGTCACTAGATTCCTCAACTAAACAAGTCTCAATAACCAAAAGATCATATCTACCTCCTCGGGAAAAGAAGTCCTTACAATTCTTTTTGATGTGCTTAGCCTTCTCACAGAAAAAGCACTTGACCTTCTTTGGGTTCTTCTTTTTCTTCTTCTTGTTCTTGCCTTTTGCAAGAAAAGAAGATTTCATGTTCATAGCACATTGCTTCTCTCAATTCCCAGAGTTAGGATTGAAACCAAGGGCAGCCGCCAAGTTGGCCTCACCTCTAGCAAGAGTTTCCCTAATTAGATTTTCAAACTCCTGTAACTGCTTCATCAACTCAGTCAAGGTCATATCCTTTCTAGTGCTTAAATTAAATGAAGCTCTAAAAGGGAAAAACTCTTTAGAGTCTCAAAGTCCTAAGTCATATGTGTTTCAGCATCTATGTTAGCTCCATAGGTTTGAGCCTCAGCACGGTAACCCATGACCAACATCATATGCTCTTTTATAGACTTCCTTAGCCTTTGTAGTTTAAGAGTTTCCAAAGTACCCTTTGCCACTTTGTTAGGGCCTGGCCTCCAAACATGACTTTAAGATTATTTAAGATGTGCTTTGCAGTCTCATAATCTTCATGTTGAGTCTACAGCATGTTATTCATGCTGGCCATAACATAACAGCGGCCTAATCATTAGCATCTTTTCGGCGATCATACACTTAGATTTGCTCATTAGTGGAATCTCTTATAGGCTCGAGAGGACACAAAGTTGCAAGTACAAATTTTAGTTTCACAAAGGACAAACAAGCAAACAAAAACAATGCAAAAGAAAACAAGCATTATCATGTTTAATGATTACTCTTAAAAAATGTTACCACAACAAACAAAAAAAGGCAAAAAAAGCAAAATGGACTTGCAACAAGAAGTGGCGACAGCGACGGCGTGGGCTTGAGTCAACAGTGGTAGCAACGGTGGTAGGTTTGGTTGATGATGGCAATGACAATGGCGAGGGCGGGAGAGTGTGTGAGAAAGAGAGAGAGTTAGAGTCTAAGGGGTAAGAGATGTCGAGGTGAAATTTAAAAATTTAAAGCCTAAATAGGGCACTGTTTGAAGTGGGTGCTAAAATAACTCCGTTTAGCCCCACATTACATGACTATTTTCTACAAAAACCATTGTATTATATTGAGTTACCCACGATTGTTTTTTTATAAAAATCGTCATGGGAAATTCACGGCAATTTTTATAAACAAAACCCTCACGAAATGATAAATTTTCACGATGGTTTTTTCTAAAAACTATCATGGAACGTTAAATTTTCATGACAGTTTTTTATAAAAGCCATCGTGAAAAATTGGTCCAAAAACACCAGTCAAAACCTTTCTCTTTTGCCCATGGTGGTCAGCTTGTGTTATGCATCCAATGACTTAGAGTTTTTACTTTTTGCTATTTTTATCACAAAAATAACTATATATAGATATATGCTTTAGCTTAAAAAGGAAGAAAAAATGAAATAAAAAATACATTGAAATAAATTGACATAAATTTGTTTACAAAAGCTTATTTTTCTTATTTTTTTTCTTTGGTTCCCCAAAACATATCCATTCTCATCTTCATGAAACAAGTGGGAAACATCATCGTCAAAGTCATCAATCAACCGGTGCATATCACTTTGTAATTGAGGGGATTTTCATGCAATCCTCGACAACTTCTTCACCATTAATAACTACTCTTGGCTTCATCGGGACGACTAAGGAAATTCAAAATCTTTGGGATCTATTGTATAAAAAATTGGATTGCTTGTGATGCCATAATGAATGGATCATTATTGTATCCTAATCTTCTAAAGTCAACCACCATGATGCCATCATTATCTGTCATAACATAATTATTATTAGCACAGTAGCTCGTAAAAAGTGCTATGCACAATCCTCTATAATCAAGTTCCCAAACATCTTTAATAAAAGCAAAGTAGTTCATCATCTTATATACTAGATTCTTATCCTTGGCAAAGGAAATATGCATAGCCTTGGCATGAAGAGTCACGCTGCTATGTTAGATAGGATGCTTTTCATCTCTTTTGCTAGTGTAGAAAGTGTAACCATTTATGGATTATGATGTATACCTCGTAACTACCAACGAGGGTCCTATAGCTAGGTTCTTTAAGTCTTGTGACATACTTTTATCTTGTGATGTAGAGCATTTTGCGTAGATGTCCGCTCTAATCCACAGTCAAAAGGTTTTGTTGTGTTCACCTTGAAACTATTTCTTATTTCTTGCTCTTTTTAGGATCGCCTTTTTTAATTCTTTATGTGCACCTCAATGAAAGGCTCCAATTTATTAGTATTGTGCACGACATAAAGATAAGCTTGCTCCTACTCCCCTCAATTTACTGAGTAAAGATTGCCAATAAATACTCCACTAGCCTCAATGTTTATTGTCTTGGGCACCCCCAATACTTCTGCACTAGACAAAGAAACAAAAGTTAACTGATTCTTTAGCTTTGTAACTTTTTATGAGATATCCCTTTGGCCTATTTTGGTTATTCACATAGCCCTTCAAAACCTTTATGTATCTGTCCACATAACTTAACTTCACATACTAAGTACACCGTTAGATGAATCATAATGTTAAAAAATGCAGGTGGAAAGTACTTCTTAAGCGTGCACAAGGTTTGCACCAATTCTGATTGTAGTGAATCTAGCATAAGCAGATCAATGACCTTGGAGCATATTGAATTAAAGAATGAGCACAACTTGGTAATTGCAAATCTCACATCTTTTGTTAGAATTTCCTGCAACGCAAGTGGCAGTAATTGTTGTATCAACACATGATAATCATGGGTTTCAATGCTAACAAGTTTCAAATCCTTCATTAACACTAACTTTTTAAAGTTTAAAGAAAAGCCATCCGGCACTTTCAATGAAGTAAGCTGTGCACAAAACTTTCTCTTTTCCACTCTTGATAACGTGTGCCATGTTGGAGGTAAGTAAGTATGGTTCTCTCTTTTCTCAAGAAACAAATTGGGCCTAATTCTATTTCCAAGAGGTCAAATCATTCTTTTTCACCATCCTTAGTCTTGCCTAGAATTTCAAGCAACATGCTGACTATTGATTCATAAACGTTTTTCTCAATATGCAAAACATCGAAGCAATGACGATCAAAAAATGTCTTCAATTATGGATTCAAAAAAGATTGATCTCTTTTTCTGTGCTCTATCTATTGATAGCTCATCCCTACCTTACTTTCTCTTCTTAAGTATTACTTTCACATCTTTTGCCATTTAAAATATTTGTGTACTCGTCAAAGGCTGAGGAAGGTCTCTTTCTTCAATATTGCCAACAAAGTCTTTCTTTTCTTTGCGGTAACAATAATCTCTTGGCAACTGTCTTCTATTACTAAGAAAAACAGTTTTCTTACCATTTTTCGACCGTTTGTGAGATGTTTTCTTCATACAAATAGAACAACCAATAGAACTCTTCAACAAGTAACCAAATAAATTACCATACGTGGGGAAGTCATTAATTGTCCATATCAATATTGCATGGAGTGTGAACATCTCTTCTTAGTAAGCATCTCTAACTTCGATTCCATTTTCCCACAATTTCTTTAGATCATCAATCAACAGTGCCAAGTACACTTCAATGTCATTTCCCAGTTAGTAAGGATCGAAAATCAATAAAGACAACATTAAGATCTTCTATTTCGTGCACATTTTTGGAGAGAGATTACAGTTGACAAGTATTATAAGCTAAGTGCTATGCCTACTACTCATGTTACTATGTGGGTTCATTCCATCCATCGGCAAAACAAAATGGATATTTCTTAGATCTACCTAAACTCAAGATGATCGGCTTCAAAAGTGTTCCATCATGGTCAATCCACGGATGTCTAAACATACCATCGTCGACCCGTTTGTCATGATGCCATGTCAAATTCTTGGCATGCTCTATGTTTCTAAATAAACACCTCGACATGGTATCAGCGGAATGTACTACAATATCTTTGTTGGCACTCTATTCTTACCGTCTTTTGGCTCATTTCCTTTCTTCCACATTGACTCTTGACAAATTGGGTAATAATTATCGTCCTCATACTCATTCCTATAAAGAACACAATCATTTTCACAAGCATGAATTTTCTCATACTCTATTCCCAAAGTGCTCAAAGTCTTCTTAGCCTCATACATGCTAGTTAGTAATTTACTACCCTTTAGTAGAAGCCTTCTTATAAATTCTGAAAGATTTATGAAACTAGAATTTGACCATCCACCTAACACTTTCAAATTCCATAATCCAACTAAAGTGTACAATTTGGTGGAATTAGTACTCCCCTTGTACACGGATGTCTTGGCATTATTCATCATTATCTCAAATAAACCCGGATGGTGTAAAAATTGTTCTTCCAAATCATTGACAATATTAACCATATTATCATGATCATCCATATTATCTTTCATAATAGCTTCTTTTTCTTTACTTACTAAAGTTGGATTGAACTTAGACTTGCCATAAAAATGTCATTTTTGGTAACTACTTACAATTCCATTTTGAAATAAACGTCCTCTAACAATTGGAATTGAGTGAGATCTATGGTTTCCATATTGAACACAAGGACACTGAATTTTATCACCATGGGCATAAGCTTTAGTAAAATCTAGGAATCTTCAACACCATTCATATATTCTCTAGACAATCAAAAATCCCACATCCATTTCCTATCCATTTTGCAAGTCTTAAATTGAAATAATATATGGTGTAATTCAATTAAAAAAAATTCACAAATTGCACATACCATCATATTCTAATAATAAATCATATTTATAAAACAAATTAATCATACCTATATCCAAATAACTAATCATATCCACAAAACAAAAGACATTGATCTATAATCAACAAAATCAAAGCTAGTTTATAAATATACCTAATAAAACACTTATAATTAGGAAGGAGATTAGTAGGATAGAGGTGGAGAGGGACAGCAACTACAGTTTCGTGAGGTTCTGGATTTGTTTTGGAGAGCTGGATTTATGATTAGTGTCTAATTATCAAGCTAGACTAAAGGTTTTTTAAGGCATCTTGCACGATAGTTTTTAGGAAAAACCATCGTGGAAAGGTAAACCTTCTATGATGGTTTTTAGAAAAACTATCATAGGAAGTCTAATATACCATAATGGATTTTAGAAAAAGCCATCATGGTAGACCTTCCCTCCTACCATGATGATTTTTGTCTTCTTGGGCGTAACTCCTAATGTTTTTCCCCCTTACCATGATGTTTTTTAAAAAAGTTTGTTAAATGAGGATAATATAATCTCAAATTTCTAGTAGCGTCTATAATATATTTTTAGTAACTTTTAAAAATATTTTCATGTCATAAGTTATGTTTTCGATATAACCGAACTAGCTTTGTACCATATAAGTAGTGTTTAGATCACGTGTTACCTGCACCTCCAGCAGCCTCAAAGCACTAAATAATACCAAAACTCATGCCCATGGTGATAAAATTCAGTGTCCTTGTGTTCAATATGGAAACCATTGATCTCATTCAATTCTAATTGTTAGAGGATATTTATTTCAAAATGGAATTGTAAGTAGTTACCAAACGTGGCATTTTTATAGCAATTCTTAGTTCAATCCAACTTTAGTAAGTAAAGCAAAAGAAGATATTGTGACAAATAATATGGATGATCATGACAATATGATTAATAATGTCAATGATTTGGAAGAACACTTTTTACACCGTGCAGGTTTATTTGAGACAATGATGAATGATGCCAAAACATCCGTGTATGAGGCGTGTATCAATTTCACTAAATTGTCTACTTTAGTTGGATTATGGAATTCGAAAGCGTCAGGTGGATGGTCAAATTCTAGTTTCATGAATCTTTTGGAATTTATAGGAAGGCATCTACTAGAGGGTAATAAATTACTAACTAGTATGTATGAGGCTAAGAAGACTTTGAGCACTTTGGGAATGAAGTATGAGAAAATTTATGCTTGTGAAAATGATTGCTTTCTTTATGGGAATGAGTATGAGGACGAGAATTATTGCCCAGTTTGTAAAGAGTCAATGTGGAAGATAGGAAAGGAGCCAAAAGACAGTAACAATAGAGTGCTGATGAAAGTGTTGTGGTACATTCCATCGATACCAAGTTTGAGGTGTTTATTTAGAAACATAGAGCATGCCAAGAATTTGACATGGCATCATGACAAATGGGTCGACGATGGTATGCTTAGACATCCATGGATTCACCATAATGGAACATTTTTGAAGTCGATCATCTCAAGTTTAGACTGATCTATGAAATATACATTTCGTTTTGTCAATGGATGGAATGAACCCCCTTATAGTAACATGAGTAGTAGGCATAGCACTTGGCCAGTGATACTTGTCAACTATAATCTCTCTCCAAAAATGTGCATGAAATAGAAAATCTTAATGCTGTCTTTATTGATTTCGGGTCCTCACCAACTACGAAATGACATTGATGTGCACTTGGCACCGTTAATTGATGACCTAAAGAACTTATGGAAAAATGGAATCAAAGTTAGAGATGTTTATTGAGAAGAGACGTTCACACAAGTTAGAGATGCTTACTGAGAAGAGACGTTCACACTCCATGCAATATTGATATGGACAATTAATGACTTCCCTACATATGGTAATTTATCTAGTTACTCATGAAGAGTTCTATTGGTTGTCCTATTTGTATGAAGAAAACATCTCACAACCAATTGAAGAATGGTAAGAAAACCATTTTTCTTAGTTATAAAAGATGGTTGCCAAGAGATTATCATTACCGCAAAGAAAAGAGAGACTTTGTTGGGAACATCAAAGAAAAAGACCTTTCTAGGCCTTTGATGGGTATACAAATATTTGAAATGGCAAAAGATGTGAAAGTAGTACTCGAGAAGAGAAAGCAAGGTAAGAACGAGCTACCAATAGATAGACCATGGAAAAAGAGATCAATTGTTTTCAAATCCATAATTTAAGGCACTTTTTGTTCGTCATTGCTTGGATGTTTTGCATATTGAGAAAAACATTTATGAATCAATAGTCATCACATTGCTTGAAATTCTAGGCAAGACAAAGGATGGTGAAAAAGAATGGTTGGACCTCATAGAGATAGAGATTAGGCCCAATTTGTTTCTCAAGAAAAGAGAGAACCACACTTACTTACCTCTAGCATAGTACACATTATCAAGAGGGGAAAAGAGACAATTTTGTGAATAGCTTACTTCACTGAAAGAGCTAGATGGCTTTTCTTTAAACTTTAAAAAGTTAGTATAAGTGAAGGATTTGAAACTTATTAGCATTGAAACGCATGATTATCATGTGTTGATACAACAATTACTATCACTTGTGTTGCAGTGAATTCAAACAAAGGATGTGAGATTTGCAATTACCGAGCAGTGCTCATTCTTTAATTCAATATGCTCCAAGCTAATTGATCCACTTATGCTAGATTCACTATAATTAGAATTGGTGCATACCTTGTGCATGCTTAAGAAGTATTTTCCACTTGCATTTTTTGACATTATGATTCATCTAATGGTGCATTTGGTATGTGAAGTTAAGCTATAAAGATCAGTATTTTTGAAATGGATGCACCCATTTGAAAGATATATGAAGGTTTTGAAGGGCCATTGGAAGAACCAAAATAGGCCAGAGGGATATACTGTAGAAAGTTACAGAGCTAAAGAATTGGTTAAATTTTGCTTCTTTGTCTAATGCGGAAGCAATTGAGGTGCCAAAGACAATAAACATTGAGGCTAGTGGACTATTTATTGGCAATCCTTACTCGGTTAATCGAAAGGAGTAGAAGCAAGGTTGTCTTTTTGTCGTGCATAATGCTAATAAATTGGAGCCTTTCATTGAGATGCACATGAAGGAATTAAAAATGGCAAACCCAAAAAGAGCAAGAAATAAGAAATGGTCATAGGGTGAACACAATGAAACCTTTCAACTGTAGATTAGAGCACACATTTATGCAAAATGCTCTACATCACAAGATAGAAGCATGTCACAAGACTAAAATAACCTAGCTACAGGACTGTTGTCGGTAGTTACAAGGTATACATCATATTCCATAAATGGTTACACTTTCTACACTCGTAAAAGAGATGAAAAGCATCCTATCTAAAATAGGAACATGACTTTCCATGCCAAGGCTATGCATATTTCCTTCGCCAAGGACAAGAATCTAGTATATAAGATGATGAACTACTTTGGTTTCATTGATGATGTTTGGGAACTTGATTATAGGGGATTGTGCATAGCACTTTTTAAGTGCAACTAGGCCGATAATAATTATGTTATGATCGATAATGATGGCATCATGGTGGTTAACTTTAGAAGATTAAGATACAAAAATGATCCCTTCATTATGGCATCACAAGCAATCCAATTTTTTATACCATAGATGCCAAAGATTTTGAATTGTCCCCAGTCGTCCCGATGAAGCCAAGAGTAATTATTAATGGTGAAGAAGTTGTTGAGGATTGCATAGAAATCCCCTCAATTACAAAGCGATTGCCATCGGTTGAAGAGATTGATGACGTTGACAATGATGTTTCCCACTTGTTTTGCAAAGAAGAGGAATGGATGTGTATTGGGGAGCCAAAGAAAAAAAGACAAAAAATAAGCATTTGTAAACAAATTTATGTCAATGTATTTTTTATTTCATTTTTTCTTCTTTTTTTAAGCTAAAGGATATATCTATAAATAGTTATTTTTGTGATAAAAATAGTAAAAAAGTAAAAACTCTAGGTCATCAGATACATAACACACTGGCTAGCCACCCTGGTTAGAGGAGAAAGGTTTTGACTAGTGTTTTTGGATCAATTTTTCACGATGGCTTTTATAAAAAACCGTCATGAAAATTTAACATTCCTTGACAGTTTTTTAAAAAAACCATCATGAAAATTTATCTTTCCATGAAGGTTTTTAATAAAAATCGTCGTGAATTTTCTATGATGGTTTTTATGAAAAAACAGTCGTGGCAGCTCAATATAACACGACAGTTTTTTTAGAAAACAGTCATGTAATGTGGGGCAAACGGTGTTGTTTTAGCACCCATTCCAAACCACAGCCTATTTGCTTTAAATTTTTGAATTTCACTTGGCATCTCTTGCCCTTAGACTCTAACTCTCTCTTTCTCACACACACTCTCTCACCTTAGCCATTGTCACTGCCACCGCTAACCCAACCTACAGTCACTACTGCCACTACGCCATCCCCGTTACCACTTCTCGCTGTCGCAGTTGTTCCATAAGTCCATTTTGCTTTTTTTTGCCTTTTTTGTTCGTTGTGGTAACATTTTTAAGAGTAAAGAAATGATAATGCTTGTTTGCTTTTGCATTGTTTTGCTTGCGTTTTTGTTTGCTTATTTGTCGTGGTTGTTGACTTGTTGTCCTATGTTTATTCTTTCTTTGTTCTCAAGAATTGAGTCATGGTGCATATATGTGACGAGGTCTTGCTGTGTTTAAATTCAAATGATCATATTTTTCGTCAAAATATACTTCTAGAATCAATTCTTAATATTGAACTTGTAATATTTGATTATTTAGGTTCTCATTTCTCGTACATCGCCGTTATCCTTGAACATGAGATTTATTTCTATACTCTACATTTAAGCGATTTTGTAATAGAGTTTTTCTTTCCCTCATTTTTTTCCTTCATATTTGCTATTCTGGGCTTGGTCATGCTTAGTTAAGTGTATGATGACTTTGACAATAGGAAGTATGGCATATGTGAGTAGTTAGTTACTTCTTCTCTCTTTTTTGAGTTTCTTTTGATTCCCAGTATTGTTATTGTACAAGATTAAGCAAAAATAATTTGCCAAATATGTTCGGATAATTCTTTGTAACCATGCTAGTCATATAGATGATGCCCATGGGTCCCATTCTTTGTAACTTGAAGAATTATATTAGATGGTTATGTGGTCATATCTTTGATTTAAAAAAGAAACAATCATTAATCTAGTACTTCTCTTTAAAAAAGATATTAATAATAAAATAAACTTGGCGCTTCTTTTCTAATTTGTGCATCATATGTGGCTTTTATAGAGTTATTTGGCTAATCAACTAACATATGTCATCCTTTATTTGCCCCTTTTTTCTTTGTCCATCTTTGATTTTGTGGTTGTTCTTTCTTTTCAATATAATCCCATAACTTTTTTGATGATATTGTATATCATAAGCTATTAACATTTGATTTATGTCAATTTAGGTGTTTGCCTTTCCATGAGGATTGGTTTAGATTAGGTAAAAATGTCTCAAGAGAGTGAGAATGACTACTATGATCAAGAGAATGAAAAGGGCAAGGCAAAACAAGTTAGCAAACCCCAAAGGTGCACCAAATTCAATCCCAAAGTAGATTTTGACCAGAGAGCTACCTTGCTGAAAAAAAGTTCATCGGATGAAAAAGACAAGTTTAAGAATAGAAGTGACGTTTGATGCAAAAAAGCCAACCTAAAGGTGCACCTGAAAGTGAATTAAGCAATTGGATTGGAATCCTTAGTCGAAAACACATTCCAATATGGAGTAAAGATTAGAGAACTAAGGATTTGGACCAAGTAAAAGATGTTGCTTAGAGAGAGATTCATGAAGCTTTCATAGTTGAGGGGTGGTATAGGAAAGAAGCTTCGACGATTTGTGGCAAATTAGCAAAGGGGTTTAGATTTGACCTCTATATCACTTTTGTAAAGCCCAACCTTTCCAATTCCAAAAGATGATGAAAATATATTCAAACGGCCTCCAACAGTAGTACACTATTGCCCCTCTATAAGCCCCGATGATTACGAAGCTTTTTTTAAGTATCAGCATTCCGTCGAATTCCAACTGTTATTTGCTAACGCAAGAAAAATAAAAGCAAATCATGAATAAGTTTTTATGGTTGGTCGAGATAGATATAGATTGCTCAAGTAATTATTGGTACATTACAAATATCAATTATTCTATCATTAATATGTTACTAACATTGCAAAATATAGTTAGCTGAGATAGGTGTGTTACCATCACGGGAGGAGTTATGGGTAAAATCATGTCAAGGTCCCAATAGACAATTTAAAAATCCAAGAGTAGCACAAATGGGGAACTTGATTGTAAGTTTATCGAACTTAAATTATTAATTTGTAATTTTATAACTATGAAGCATATTAAGAGCAACTTAGGTTGTTGTTGTTTTACATGATGAGTACACAATGCAACAAAGTCAAGGAACCTATGAGTTTATTGGTAACAATGACATACTGACAAGGGCACTAGAGAAACCAGAACATTCAAGACCTGTTTGCTATTAATCTAAGTATGTGAAGCAGTCTCAATACTTTGACCTTCGACCAAGTTCAAAATTCGATTCCTAAATGTCAAAGATGCAAATGGAAATTGCATAACTACAAGGTCTTGTGACCAAATTTATTTCCTAAGGACATGCCAGACCAACGAATGACAGTATCTCATAATGCAACAGCTTTAAGGCTAGCTATAACCCTATTGACAATGTAACAAAAGCTCCACAAGCTCTAGAAGTTCAATTTTCACCTCATCATTAAGAGTCTGAACACTATTAAGAATGTAGACTCTTTATTGACGATAGAATAAATGGTGGATGTATACTTGTTGTGCTTAAGAAGGCATGGATAGGGAGTCTTCAAACTTATACAATCCAGGGAAGACCCCTAGGGGACAAAGACATGCATGTTAGCATCATTACCACTAGAGTTAGAATAAATGAATTGCCAATTCCAACATTTGAAGCAACAATTGTAGGTGAAGCAGTTGGAAGTTTCATTGCATGGCCAAAAAGATTAATTGAAGTCGTTGCAATGAAGAAGACGAATCGAGCACTTAGCCAAATTCCTTAACATGTAGGAGGAAAGTAAAAGAATCACAACTAAAGGTAGAACGAGAATGAGCGGTTGAGAAACAACCCATTGTGAATAAGCCACTACCTGCATTTAACTTCTCTTTAGTATCTCAAGAATTTATGCAGTTGGCTTTGTACAAATATCTTTTCTTACTCGATAGGTTGATAATTCAGTGCCCAATATTGAAAATAATCACTAGCAATGAAATGCCTATCTATGTGGGGTATGAAGACATTTACTACTTTGTCACCTATGATAAAATCAGGGCAAATTGTATAATGGTATATCTCTGGTAATAACTCTTTCCTTACTCTTTCCTTAATTCTTACTTTTTTAAACCTAAATATGACAGCTTTTATGAAAAACCATTGTGTAAGCTTATATTTTCGTGGCAGTTTTCATAAGAACAATCATGTGAGGTTATATTTCCACTACGGTTTTTTGTGAAAACTGTTGTGATAGAGGGCCACCAAACGCCTAAATTTGGCGCCTAAATGGATGTTCCACGATGGTAAAAAACTATTGTGAAAACTCAATTTGGTACCATGACTGAGCTTTTAACAATGATTTTTTGATTGTCATGAAAGTTTTCCACGACGGTTTTAAACTGTCATGGAAGGCCATGTTTGTAATGGTGCTTAATCCTCTACAAGAATGACACGTACTCATTATTATATTCAATAATGACTACATCTTCAAGTAAGATTTAATTCGGTGCTTCTCTCGAGGCCTACCAAATCTGGCACCAATCACCAGAGATTGATTATTTAATTAATTTGTTATTAGTTTTCTTTTTATATTTAGTTTTTATATAATTTTTGTTTTTAATTTTCCTTGCTTTTAAGGTTTGTGCATTATTAAATTTTCAGAAGAAATCAACAAATGACTTCAATAGATTAGAAATTTCATGAAATTATCGACCGAAATCAAGCGTGAGTGATGTATTGTCCAACATATTTTTCTAAACACAGATGTTTATAGTATAGAAAGGATGGTCGTATCCATAAGGTGGTGAAAAAATTTGCAACTTGAGATATTGATAAAAATAAACATTCAAAAAGACAGGTGATTTTTCAAAACAAAGTTTAAAATAATAGAAATATTTTTTGTGAATTTTTATTTAAAATTTAAAACATAAAATTTACTTGGTAAGGTTTCGACAATTACTTGTATACTTGTAATTGATATGGAATTTAACTCTAAATAATAAGTATCTAAAGCGATTGATTTATTATACCTTTTCCCATTAATAATAAGCACATTTACTATTTTTATAAGTCAACCAAGAGCAACAATATAGCAAGCTATAATGCAGTAATGGTTTTCTTATAAAAAGAAGCAAAATAACCACCTCTTTCTAGTGATGTAGTGTACTAACTATGACAATTATAATCGTTGCCACAACAATTATTATTAGCATAATTTTAAGATAGAAAAGATAATAACAAGTCAAAATTATTATATAATGGAAAAAAACGTTGCATTATTTTGGTAGAACCTTGTCTTATGAAATATCTAAAACTGACAATGTAACAAGTCACACTATAGTAAAAGACATTCCATAAAATTAAGCATCGTTTTATCATTATTAATATTAATTATGCAACACAATGGGCAACATAACAACATTAATAATAATTACTAAAAACGTATAAAATACCATTTATTCCATAAAATATAAAAATTATAACATAATATAGAGTAAAAAACCATACCAGACTGCTATGTATCTCTACTTCACTAGACTTTCTAAGCTAAAAACATAATTTTATACTGAGGTTGGGATTGGAGGAATCCTTTAGAAGTATTTCCTCTCGATGAAAGAAGCTTTGAGCATTAATCTTTGTTAAAAGAGGGATAAAGAAAACGGGGGCTAAAACCCTATATTTATAGTTGTAAAATGGCTACTATTCATAATTTTTTATTATTATTTTACTATTTATTTTGTTTAAATTTTTCTCCTCTTGTCTGAATCAATGCAACTTGTTTGCATTTTTTTATTCATTTTTTCTCTTCGTTTTCCACGCAAGATTCCTTCTTCAAGATGTAGATTTTTGCATTTTATTGGTGCTTCGAAGTGACTGTAGGTACGAGTAACACATGATCTAAACACTACTTATATGGTACAAAACTAATTTAGTTATATCGAAAACACTACCTAAGACATGAAAATATTTTTAAAAATTACTAAAAATATATTACAATGTATACGTATGCTAAAAACATATTATAATACTTATTAAGATTGAAAATAAAATTGCAACATGAGAATTAGCGGTTTTTACCGATTGGACACAAAACAAATATTTAATACATAAAAACGTGTTTAAAAATTGCCAAAAATATATTTAAATATACAGACACATTAGAAATATATATTTAAGCACATTTTTGAACTAAGACTCAAGAACACTATAAAACACAAAAAATGCTATGAATTAGAGGATTTAACAAGAAATAAAAGCGTACATAAATGATATTAGACTTGTAAAACGTACACTTTTACTTTCTCATCAGTGAACCACTTTTGTCCCCTTCATCATCTAGCAACTCTTCCAAAGATTCAATATACCTTGAAGAAGTAAAGATAGATGAAAACAATAGAACTCTCAAGGAGTCAGTGAGTTCAATTCTCAATCAATAGCTGCCATGTATAGAGTTCTTCACCCTTGCTGCCCTATTTGAACTCAAGTCAAGGTTAATCTGTCTCTTGCCCCAATTCAATGGCTTTACAAGTAAGGATCCACACAAACACTTCAAGGAATTCCATGTGGTGTGTTCAAGCACCCGCCTAATCGGTATATCTAAAGAACAAATAAATCTTAGGGCCTTTCCTTTCTCACTAGTAGATTTTGCTAAGGAATGGCTACACTATTTACCTTCAAGTACCTTCCCCACATAGAATGAGATGAAGAAGCTCTTCCTAGAGAAATACTTCCCTACATCTAAAGCCGGAACCTTATGGAAGATATGCCGTATCCAACAGTACAATGGCAAGACACTTTATGAGTATTGGGAGAGAGTTAAAAAGTTATGCGCAAGTTGTCTTCACCATCAATTAAGTGAACAACTTCTTATCCAAAATTTTTATGAGAGTCTCTCACCAATGGATAGGAGCATGATAGATGCCACAAGTGGATGAGCTCTAGGTAATAAAACTTTAGACGCTGCGGGGTACTAATAGCAAACATGGCAATCAATTCTCAACAATTTAGCAACGGCCATGCGCCACCAACATCGCCAAAGAAAGTGAATGAGGTTAGTAACACTTCTTCCATATAACAACAACTTTCTCACATCACTTCACTTGTTCAACAGATGGCCATAGGAAGTATACAACAAGTAAAAATGTGTGGAATTTATTCTACAACAGGCCATTCCAACAACATGTACCCCACTATGCAAGAAGGCATCATGGAGCAAGCCATATTAGAGGATTCTCAGGACAACAAAGGAAGTATGACCATTTCTCCAATACCTATAATGAGGGATAAATGGATCATCCTAATTAAAGCAATGGGAAGAATCAACAACCGGCAGCTCTAACTCCTATGATCAACTGACCACCAAGCTACACTCAACCAGTGTAACAACAATATCAAGCCCAGCTCTAACCTGCTCCAAAAGATTTAGGTACATTTCTTGAGGACATTGTTAAACTCTTGGCTACTAACACATGCAATTCCAACAAGAAGCCAAGGCCTACATGTAAGGCATAGAGACACAAATAGGACAATTGGCTAAAACGATGAGCTGGTTGGAGGTGAAAGCATTAGGAAAATTGCCTTCACAAACGGTGGTGAAGTAGAGAGAGAACATGAATGCTATCACATTAAGGAGTGGGCAACAACTAGAGTGTCCACTAGTAAAGGCTCCTAAGGAAGAAAAAAGTGCACAAATGGAGAAAGTACTCGATAAGATAGAAGAAGCTGCCACTCCCATCAATTATCGCTTGGACTTGAAGGTAAGTTCCAATTACCTCCTATCTCTTTATATCACTCTTCCTCTTTTTTAAGCAGGTTAGCAAAATCTCAGAGGAAGGAGCATGTGAAAAAATTATTTTTGACATTCTATGAGGTCTAAGTCATACCACTCCCAGATGCCATCAAGTAGGTGCCTCAGTATGCTAAGTTCCTTAAAGAATTGTACACCACCAAGCAAAAATTAAGCGGTAATGAGGTAATAAGTGTAAGGGAAAATGTGTTGGTTGTCCTACAAAAGAAGCTTCCTCTTAAGCATAAGGATCTAAGTATGCTCACACTATACCTTGTACCATTGGCAACACCAGGATTGATAAAGCGTTGATAGATTTAGGAGCATCAATAAATATAATGCGATATTCTATTTTTGCTTCTTTAAATATCAGCAAATTTAAGGAAAGCAGCATCATTCTATAACTTCATAATTGCCTTAATGTTTGACCAATAGGAGTTGTGGAAGAACTTTCGGTGCAGGTAAACGAAATGGTCTTCCTGGTGGATTTTTATGTGGTAGATATGGAGGATGACTCCTTATTTAACTAACTACAATACTCCTTGGGAGATTATTCTTGAAGATGACCTAGACCAAAATTGAAGTGCACGAGGGAACGCTAACCACAGAGTTTGATAGGGAAGTGATACTTTCCCATCAAAAAGGAGGAGCACGAAAAGCAAGGAGCATGTCAGGCTGAGGACAATAAGCCAAGCACGTGTTAGGAGGCAATCCAATAGAGAGAGAGCACACTATGACATATTTAAGTTTTCTTACTCTCCTTAGCTTTATCTTTTATTGTTTTTATTGTTTTTGTTTTTGCTTGTTTTGTTTGTTAAGTTTGTCTCTTTTATTATATGCTTTGTCTTATGTTGATGACAATGTAAGATTTAAGTGTGTTAGGAAGGATTTGAAATTTTTCCTTCGAGTTTTGTTTAGTCTAGATTAGGTCTTCGACTCATTTTTGAGTCTTAAGATTCTCTCTAACTTTATTGATGAGAATCGAGCCTTAATTTTTATGGTATTGGTTAATTATGAGTGTTTTGTCGAATTATAATTTCATTATTTTGTTAGTATGTTTTTATGATGAGCATACTCATACTTTACGCATATAGTGTAACACCCCGAATTTAATTAAGAGATATTAGTGTGTAAAATAGTAATTAGTGTGCCACAATGAATGTTTTAAACTTAATTTGATTATTTTGTGGTATTTCTAAATTAATGTTATTTTTGATTATTTTAATCATATTTAATTACCTTAAATTATTTTTATTATTTGTATTTTGAATTTTAGAACAAAATAATTTGTCAAATACCAATCACGTCCTTTTTCAAAACCGTGGGTGGTACATAGTTTCTTTTCGTTGGTTTTGCTCCCCTTCCTTCTATTTATTTCTCTCTCCTTCCTTTTCCCTCACTCAGCTTTCTCTCTCATTCTCTCATCTCTCTCCCTTTCCCTCTCTTTCTCTCGTCTCTCTCACTCTCTCACTGTCTCTCTCTCTTTCTCCCTCTTTCTCTCAAATTTTTATTTCAAAATCAAGTCTAAACTTTAATCCCCAGCTAATTGGAAGCTTGGGAATGTGATTTAGCAATCACAACTTCCATTTAAAGCTTAAATTCAAGGTTAGTTTTTAAATTTCAAAACGTTTTCAATTTTTCAATTTTCTTTGTATTTTGAAACGTAAGTTCATTTAAGCTTAGAAAACCTTTAATTTAAGTTAGAGAAACTTCAAATACATAGAATCTAAGCTTAGTTTAAAGAAAAACATATTTGAATCAAGATTTTTTATTTTTCTCTATTTTTCTCTATTTTTGGATTTATTCAAAATTTTTGTGTAAATCTTGTTTTAATGTGTTAAAAGGTAATCTACTATGTTTTTCTATCAACTATGACCATTATTTATGCTTGGAAATTGAGAAAAATAGGTTGAAATAAGGAATTGGGCTCAGGTAGGCCGAACCTATGCCTGAAAAATTTTAGAATTTTTCAGTTTGCTAGGCCAAACTTTATGTTTGGCAGGCCAAATTCATACGATCGGCAAGTCGAACCTAAAAAAGTTTAGCTGACCAGACCTGGTTTGTTGGCAGGCCGAACCAAAGTGATTAGCAGGCCGACTGGGCATAGTGAAAAATTGTCCTTTTTCACTTGTTTTCACCGTTTTGGAACCCAATTGAGATTTCAAATTTATAATATGATGTTATAAATTCAAATGACACACTAGGACACCATGAGATAGTTTAGTAACATAGGATATCTCAAGCTAGATACTGATGGACCTAGTTTCTATTTAAGGTTATTCGTCACTTCGTGGAGCTAACGTATACACTACAAGAAAATATTGATTACACGACATTTATTTCACGACCGTTTCACAAAAACCGTCGTGTAAAAGGCAAAAATGCGCGGCAAATTACGCCCGTGAAAACGAAGACGGTCGTGAGAAGGTGGGAAGATACCACGACGGTTTTCTGAAAAACCATCGTGGAAGATTAGGGCTACCACGATGGTTTTTGAAGAAAACCGTCGTGGTAGCTAATGACCTACCACGATGGTTTTCTCCAAAAACCGTCGTGGTAGCCCTAATTTTCCACGATGGTTTTTCAGAAAACCGTCGTGGTAGCTTCCAAGGCCAAAAATAATGAAAAGTAAAAAATTTGTATCTACCACGACGGTTTTTGGAGAAAACCGTCGTGGAAGATAGGGCTACCACGACGGTTTTTG
>CAMOHE010039337.1:0-18674 GCA_946598075.1 Artocarpus hirsutus
TTAAAATAAAGCGTAGATTTGCCTCACACATCGTATATGTTAATTTGCGCTATTTTGAAATGATTGAAGGTACTAATTTAATTTAGTTTAATCAAAATTAATTTGGCTTGTCATGACACTTGAGGATCAGAAAGTAGAAGGGCCTTTTTCATTATACGTGATAAATTTTGAGCTTTGAATATATTAATTCATATAAATTAAGTCTGTATCAAGTGATGTATTAGATCTAGAACATACTAGTTCAAACAATGCGACTCAAAGATCTATATCGGGTTAATTTCATGCCAAATTTTGTATGTAAATTTCAGTAGAATACTCCTAGTCGAACTAAATTTCTGTTTATCTCTTGCTCATAATTTTGCCTAATGGACATTTTCCATGTTAAATCCTTGCATCATACATGGCTATATATGTATAATAAGCATTATTAATTCTCCAATTTTCTGTATGATGCTTATGATACACAATAATGTCTAGTCTTAAGGTTTTGAGTTTGCCTAATGGACATTCTCCAATTTCCAATTTTCTGTAACCCACTATTGTGTATCATTTTTAACTTAAGACTAGACATTCAAACTCAAAACCTTAAAACATGCGTGAAATTATTGTTAGGTTTAGGTCAAGCTTATGACATTACGGTTTTTAAAAACTTAGTTCAAATCAACGATTTGAACTCAAACAGTATAAAACATCTCATGTACTATAACAAAAAGCAAACATAAATACGATGTAAGCCTACGAACTTCTTTATAGATCTAAAAAATTATGGTAATATTAAAGCAAATAGGCAAAAGCGTTTCATTTGTTGCGTCTAATCAGGGAATTGGTTTTTACCTTTATGGTGTAATAACTTTCCCAACACTACGTATATCAAAATATGTGGTGCCAAAACTCTCGCACGGCTGAACTGTACCAAACACGGACGCAACTATAATTCACATGGAGTTGGGCCCCCTTCATTCTTATTAGAAACCGTCTCTAAAACGTTAAAATTTATTTATATAAAATTTTTATACTGTAGTAATTTTTTATTTTTTATTATAATTGTTAAAAATTTTATACTATTTATAGCTATAACTGATATATTAAAACTAAAGTCCCAAACACTCCTTTAAAAAGATATAAACTCTACACTTTAAAGTAAAATTAAGTATAAAGGCTAAAATATGTCTGCAACTACATTCTCTAAGTGTTACAATCTTCATTAGGTGGACAAACAATTTCACACCTATGCTTAATTAATAGAGTATTGGACCTATCGGTTAAAGAAATGGGATTTCCTATGCTTTCTTTCCTTTCAATTTTTTTTGTCCTTTCCATACTTTTGAGTGTTAATCGTTTTATATCATACGCGTGTAGGTAAGAGAAAACCATCACATGACAAAAAATAAAAATTTAAATCTCCTCTATTGTATGGTAATTTTCATATACTATCGTATATTTAGCAATTACATCAATACATATATATATATATATGTATGTATATATATATATATATGTTTGGTGTGAGCTAGGTTGCTAGGCCTTATTCAAATAATGAAATCTTAATTGAAGATATTGATGGGTATAACACTGCCACTTGGCCATGTCCGTTCAATATTCAAAGCATTAGTGCTAATATGTATGTACTTCATTACTTGTTTCTTGCAGTCCACAGACTTGGTCTGGAAGTATGAACCATGGAAAACAGTCTCTCTCCTATCAGTCCAAAAGACATTCAATATATAAATTACACATATGCCTAGAACTATTAAATTGTGGCATGTCATCTCATTGTCACACATCTCAACTCATAAGACAAAATTTCTTTCAATTACATGTGGAATAAAACACCCAATATACAATGAATTTATTAAATGACATTCGAAAACCGGCAAGAAATTTACGCCACAGATGGTGGTTTCACTTCAAGCATTTCAGTCGGTAGGAGCAGAATAATTAAGCAATAGGAGGCCCCACACAATATCTAGGGCAAGATTATATTTCTTGCTTTTAAAAGCAAAATATTGGAAGCCCTGATTAATGCTAATCGATTTTATGCAGCCTAAACTTAGCATTATTCATCCTCACAGAGCAGTAAGTTAATGGCTTCTAGCTCTAGGAATCAATTATCAATTATGTAATAGGGTCAGGAAATCGTCTGAATTTAAAGCAATTAGCTATACAAACAGTTTACTTAAAAAAAAAAACGCTATATAAACTCCATCTTATGTTGCATATATATATATATATATATGCTCATAAATCATATAGTTTGTTTTTTTCAATGGTGGGAGAAGAGTAGCTTTGATTCAATAGGGTTCTAGGGTCTTGCTTTTTTTTTAGACATTTTTGTTAAAAGAAGGAAAAATTTTTGGTCAACTGATAATATTTTATAAAAGGGTAATTTTGTTTTTTTGTGTCTTAAAAAAAGACTCCGGGATGCTAAAAAAGATTTTCTAAAAGGTCAAGGTATCGACATGAAATTTTTCAAAATAAAATGTACTAAATTCATATTTCGATATAACATATGGCAGTAATATGACATGTTCCCTAATTTAAAAATGCCCTCAGTTGAAATTTTCTAACTATTAGTCAGTTATTGCTCTTACATTTGAACAAGAAATTCTTAATGTGAGTATCTGCTTGTCATTTCGTCATGACTCTAGTGTGTCTGTAACAAGATTGCAAGTCCTTGAGATCACGAAATAATGGGACTATAGTGGCCTCTTTGAGACTAAACTAAGGGCCTGTTTAGAATAATTTGTGCTTCTACTTTTAAGTAGTAGAAGAAGAAAAGTATAAATTAGGGTTTTTTAATTAGTGTTTAGATAGTGCATAGAAAAATGTTTTTAATTTCAGAAAAGCTTTTGAATCTGTTTAATTATATAAGTCAAATAGCCCTTATTGATAGAAAAGTAGTATAATTCAAGAATATGGAAAGAATTTTTAATTTGTTATTCTTAAATATAAGATCAAAAGTATAAATGAAAACTATTTTCACAAGTATTTTTTTCATAAGCACTGTTGGCCTAATTTCTCCAATAAGTGCTTATAAGCATTTTTTCATGAGTCATTCAATCAGAGTCATAAACAGCTTTTGAATAAAATAAGAGGAATTTTCATAAATGATATCTTTTAATATTTTCTTTTTATATGTGCCATATATTTTTATTTGTAGCACAACTTAACATGTAATATGAAAATATGGCATAAACTTTTTAACTGTCACGTAAATAAACATAATTTCTAAACGTGTGGCAAAATATGTAATTTTCTCATAGAATAAGCCATAAGTAGCTTAAAAAAAAAAAACCATTCCAAACGGGCTCTAAATATGGTCGTCACAATCTTGTTATACTGTTTATGTTACATCTTCAACAGTGGCCATATATATAAGTTTCTCACCCCAAGGGTAGGACCTGTCTACATGGCCTTCAGCGAAAATTTCTGTCTCTACGAGCATGCTAACGCTTGCTACCCCATTCCTGGGCATTCTATTATCAAAAAATAAAAAAATAAAAAAAATAAAACATACACACACACACTTAGGTCAAAGGGGTTTGAATTGTAAACGTATTATACTGCTTATAAATATATTGACAATGATGTAGACGCTCGCAAGGTTAATATTCTTAGATTCCAACTTTTTGATTGGCTGTTGTATTGTCACTTTGTTCATATATTCCATCTCATGTTCTACGGTCAGCCGCCGAAACCACAAGGAAAACATCTGCAGCGTTGATTTCAAATGGCTTTACCATTCCAATAAATCAAGCAAACCACTGAAGACTAGTTGGGGTGAAGCAGTTTTCAGCATCGTAAAGTAATTGATTTATTTACGTTTGTCAATAATTATTACGACTATTTTCCTCTATGTACCCTTTTGTCCATATTGAGAGATTTTCTTTAGAAAGTAGATGCATTATATTTAGCATTGCCATTTGGCCATGCCTCCAAAACCATAAAGACCTGTTGAACACACATTTGGTCTCAGTTCAGGGATGTAAGATGAAACAGTTTTGTGGGAACAAAAGATTCACTTGTTTCGTACTCTCAGGCTAATCTAATTGACATACGGATTTACCTCGTATGTCCCTTCTTGCTTTTGTTCTTCGTTTTCTTTTATTTATCAAGCATTGAATTCGTTTGTTGTGTTTGGTTTTTTTTTTTTTTTTTTTAATTTACTCCGACTGTTTAAATTCAGTCCAACAGAAGATTAATCGAAAGACTAGATGTGGGTGTTCTTCCGCCGCCCAGATTACAACCGTCAACGGTCCAAAAGGACAACCGAAAAGGGTTCTAAGATCCCAGGCAAGGAACGCGTGCGCAAGGATCAACAAACCATGACATGCGTCGGAAAGAAATAAAGAGAAAGGTCCATTCCTGCTTTTGTTCTTAGTCTTCTTTTAACTATTGACAGTTCGACAAGGAGGCACATTGTCTGAGATCACTACAAATAAAAAGTTATTCATTTCTAACCTCTCATGGAGCATGAAAAAAGTAGTTTTTGCAACGTCAAAACATTTATTGGCATACAGATTAAATGGGGAGGTGAAAACCTACTCGTGTTCACAAAGGAAACATAGAAGGGAAACAAGGGAAAGAAATTTCTAAACAAGCTCAACCGCGACTACAAACTTCGGAGGCAAAAAAGTAGAGTAATTACCCTAGTTTACCATCTCTCTATTCCCTTGCCTACAAAAATACCACACATCTAAAACAAATATCATGGAGCTCTTCCTCCTTTAGTCAGATATCCTGATCTCCACTCCTAAAATATCCTTCACGATCTCGTATGTAACGAATGCGATTGCAATCGACGGCACAACCTGAGAGGTTGAAACGAAACCAAACTCATAAATCAACCAATAAATGCACTTTTTATTGTCAATAACATTTACTCAAATCAAGGATCCCTGAAGGGTAGAAAGTTCAAAATGGGCGTTATTAGTTAGGCAGATGGATATCTTCTAAACGATTACTTGATTTCAGACCCCTAACCTGTGGAACTATGTAGCAACCAAACTTTATGATTGCTAAATGGCCTCAATTTTTTCATTAAAAGGAAAAAAGCTTAATCCTGTCACCACGTGTACCTGAAAACGGATAACAATAAAAGAATTATGACTCACCTTGACGGAGTTGGGAATCAATCCCTTGTACAATGCCCCAAAGCCCTCATGCCGAACAGTTTTTCTAAACGCATCAACCATGCCATTGTATTCAAGTGGAGCCTTGCCCCTTCCATCACCAGTGACAACAGAAGCAGCATTGTTCCAACCCACCATCTGCATTCTCCGGCGAATAACATCAAGAGGGTAAGCAACAGTCTGCCCAACGGTTCCAGCAGCAGCTCCACAAGCCAGCCGCGTTGTCACACTCAACTCATTATTGCTGTCAACAAGCCCAAATGGTTTAGCTTTGACTAACCAATCCTTGAGAGATTCATACACGGCAAAGTTGAGACCAACATACGGAACCTGCAAGAAACAAATGAGAATTTAAGCAGAAATTATATATGGGAAAATCGTCCAAACGTCGAGAGATTGAAAAAGCAAGTGAAGGTGAATGGAAATCTATTAGGCGAGAAGTTAATAATACATCTATAGTACCGAGATGTCTCTCCCAAGGTGTCATTGTTTGGTTCCATAGTAAAAGCATCAGGTTATCAAGTAAGCTTAAAAATTCAAACTATATCCAACAATATTCAAGAATAAGACAAACTCACTTAATCGGGACCAGTACAAGTAACGTCCTTTTACAGAAACTCTCTTCCTAAGCAGTGCAACTGCAAAGTAATATGCTCAATTCAGGGCTCATATCTGAGAGTGATGTGCCTTAACCTAATAGTATAACCCATTCAGTGGTATAAATCTTCTACCCATGGAGGCAAAATTTTGATTCAAGACGCTTCCAGTAATATATAAGCTTCATCTTCTCATGTGTTCTCAACAAACTAGTTCAATGCCATAAATATTTCATCCTTCTGGTGATGATTTCTGTCCCCAGTAACGAAGACATGAACCTTGTTTCCAATTTCAATCCAACTACAACCAGGAACCCTCTTCAGTCCCTTTTCTTTCATTTCTCTTCTTACTTTTGAAACATTCTGCCATCTACCAGCTGCAGAATGCGCACTAGACAACATGACGTATGAAGACACATCCTCCGGATCCAAAGCCAGGATTTTGCGTGCTGCCAACTCCCCCAAATCCACGTTAAAGTTGATCATGCAGCCTCCTAGAAATGCTTTCCAAAACCCAACTCCTGGATCAAACGGCAAATCATGTATAAACTCCTCAGCCTGTAGAAAACATCCAGAGCGGAAGAGTACATCAACCATACGAGCATAATGCTCTGGTTTGAGCAAGCTGGGGCTCTCATGTCTTGCTTTATTAAAGTATGAGTAACCTTCAGTGACTAGGCCAGCATGATTACAGGCCCACAATAAGCCTAGAACTGTGACATCATTAGGTCTACAACCTGATTGTTGCATTCTTTCAAAAAAGCTGATAGCTTCGTGCCCTCTGCCATTTTTAGCATAACCACAAATCATGGCATTCCATGACACAATGTTTCTTTCCCCAATAAGCTTATTGAAAACCAAGAGGCAATTTTCCATGCTTCCACATTGTGCATATAAGCTTACAAGTGAATTGCCAACAAACACATCAGGCTTACCCAAGAACTTCATGGCACACGCATGAAAGTTTCTACCTATACCAAGGGCTGTGGCATTAGCAGCTGCAGTGATTGCAGAAGGAAAAGTAGACTGGTTAGGTATCTGTCCTTCTCTAAGCAGGTCAACGAAAAGATTTAAAGCCTCTTCATTGTGGCCTGTCTGGCTGTACCCAGCAATCATAGCATTCCATGAAATGATGTTTCTCTCTGGCATCAATTTCAGAAGCTGATAAGCCTCTTCAATCCTGTCCTTCTTTAGGTATCCACATATCAAAGTTGTGTAAGAAACAACATTGGGAACTGAGGTATCTTCAAAAGCTTTACATGCGTCCTCGATCACGCTCAACTTACAGTATAAGTCCACAAGTGCACTTCCCACAAAGACATTTTTCTGCAAACCCATCTTTGTTGCGCATGCATGAAGTTGCTTGCCTATATGAATATCTCTTTGAGCAGTTGATGAGCGAACTAGACAGCCAAATGCAAACTCATTGGGTCTGATAATTGATGCAAGCATTCTTGAAAAGAGATAGATAGCTTCTCCATGACAGTTCCACCCAACAAATCGCCCGATTATAGCAGTGGCAGATACCACACTTAGATCAGTTGCTTGGTTGAACCATTCTAGAGCATCTAAAAATGCATTTGATCTAGAACAAGGGGAACAGCTTCTGGTTGAATTTGCATGGATGATGTTGCTAATCTAAAGCCATCAGATCGTGTTTTCGGGTTTTCAACAAGATGGGAAGATGCAGACAAGTAAGTTTTCCTCTGAATGAACTGGGAAGATGAAAGGGGTTTCATCTGTGAGTTGGGGCAGGCACAATGGATCTTGGGGGGCTGAAATTCAATTAGCTAAGTGTGATGGCGGCATTAATCTACCCCTTTGACCCCAAACGAGATATATGCATGGATAAAAATTTCTACAATATTTCCGAAATTTCTACCAAAATTTTTGTAATTCTAAGGTCTTAAAATATCTTTTGGAAGTAAATGAATTTCTCCGATATAGACCGAAATTTCTAAAATATTTTGAGACAAGTTTTTATTTAATCCTAGAGGATATTTTGAGACTTTAGAAATTCTGAAATTTCAGTGAAAATTTTGGAAATATTGAGACATTTTTATCCAAACGATAAAATTTAAGAAAAATTTTGATTAATATCTTAATAAATCAACAAAAGTATCGATCTTTTAGAGGTTGTAGTGTCTTGTCTTTTACACAATCTCAGTTTACATCAAAATTTCAATATAAAATAAATATTCAGAGTTTCTGTAATTTTTTCGATATTTTCACCGATATTGATATTTTCTTCGAAATTTCCATAAAATTAGAGTATTGATGTTTCTACCGATACTAATATTTTCATCCTTGGATATATGCATATGAATCCAGTAATGCTATGGAACAAAATAACTAGACTAAGACCTAACAAGAACAACATTAAGGAAACAAAATACAAATACCCAATTCAAATGAAACATCAGATACTTAACATCCAAACACAACCAAAGGAAGAGATGGAAAATCCTATAGTGCACCAACAAACGTTATGTGCGCATTAACTCGGTCCTCATAGCTTTTGTTTCTTTCTTACTTTTAACTCTTTAAGTTGATAAAATATATCTGATTAGAAAGCAAAGAAAAAAATTACTTACAACACCAATAACTGAAGGAAGCCAGCCTTTGTACAAAGCACGTGGACCCTCCTCTCTAAGCACAGTTGATAAAGCATGAAACATTCCCCTGTACTGGTATGGAGACTTATCTGTCTGTGCAGTTACGGGGAAGAGAAAATCAAAACCATGTGAAATGTTCAAACTACAAAATTACAACTAGCTATTAATAATGAATCAAAATTAAACTTAAGCAACTTAATCAAAACAATTCCCATGTGTTATGATAAAATAAAATAAGCTCTAACTGAAATTTTCTCCAATATGTACAGATAATATATTTCCCGTGAAACAAAAGGAATGAATTGACTATAATCAATGTACCTGAACGGTTATTCTTCCTCGTACCATGTCCATTGGGTATGTTGCAGACATGGCAATAATACCAGCACAGGCCCCAGCTCCAAGTCGTAAGAGAGGAGTCAGTTGAGCATTCTCTACACACAGAAGACAAAGACAACTCAGATAATTCTATTTCCTATGCAATACCTTGTTTCAATCTTGATGTTTGAAATCCAGGAAACATGAAAAGATAATTTCAGCTATATCAATATCATAAGAGGTGCAAAAATGCACCAGGACACATGGGTAGCCTATTCCTGGCCAAACAAAAGAGAAGCCCAACCTGGTTCAGCCCACACCGCAAAAGGGCTCGGTTAGCCCGAACTAAGACTATGGGCCAAGCTGGCCAAGGTCTTCTTAACCCTAGCCCGACTTAGTCCATGACATCTTCACCAATTTTTAAAATATTTTTGCAGTTAAATGCATATCTAAAATTAAGGCTTGAACCTTTCGTAGTATCATTTTCTGTACAAACTTATATAGATCATTAATCATATTATTAGAAAGTGTTTGCGATCTTTTAATCTTGATCATAATTTTATATATATATATATATATATATATATATATATATATATATTAAAAGTGATCCATTTGAGTTCGGCATAAATGGGCTTATGTTAGGCCACAATAGGCCAGTCTGGTGATGGCCCATGGTTGGCCTGGTAGGTTGGGTTGGGAGAGTTCTCTTGTTTTGTAGTCCAAACTACCTGGCCTGACCAAGGGTCACCCTAGTCCAAAGCCAAACACATGCTTATAAAATTTGGCCAGGCCAACCTGCACCTTTAGTTCCACTATACATACAAAAGGAGATGTAACAAATGTTGATTGGAAAAAGCAGCTGAAAATAGGGTACTGAACACAAAAGACTCATGATGTGGAAATAAAAAACATAAATTCAACTTCTAGCTCAAATTATAAAACTATGTTGCTTTTATGTTAAAAGAAAATCGAGAAAAATATTAGAAGTAGCCTCTAATAGCATTACACTTTACAGTAGAGGTGATGTCTCAAAAGCTAACCTACGTTCCCAGAAAACATTAAAACTACTAGAACTATTATATTAATAATACTAAAATCATCATGACATGACATGCTAAAGCTCAACATACCATTTTCAGTTTGTTTTTGATACAAAAGCAATATTCCCCTGCAAAAATCAGCAAAGAGTGATCATCAGAAGGAAGAAGGAAATTATAAAATGTAAAAGTGGCTGCATTTACAAGTCATAACAACGTTACAAGGAAAGTGATCACACAAGAAAATGAACGTATATGGGAAAAGATGGACAGAAATCAATAATTCTGCACTATTTCCCAAAACTAGTAAACATGTGTCTAATATTAAATAATCATGCACATTGCATTATCTACTAGGTATGAATGAACCCTTTTTAAACAGTAAAATCGTGAACAACTCTCATTATCCAAGACACAAAACATAGAATATTCAAACGCCTAGATGGCTACCAATCTAATTCATCACTCAATGTAAAGTTATAAACATGTATCTCAAACTGAAAGACATCCACAAGGTCGTTTTTTGGAACACAAATAAAATAATCACTCTCCCTCTTTGATGAATCAATATGAGAATAGCATCTCAACGAAGATCAATAATTCTGCTATCCATGCAGGACATCATGGACGCTTAAACCTACAGAGCACATTCTTTTTTTGATCGAAGATTTTCACACCCCAGAAAATTCAGTTTCTTCATAGAAAAAAAAAAAAAAAAAAAAAAAGAGGAACCAGTTTTGCGGGAAAATGGCATTTTAAACATTCAGCCAATTGCTAAAGAAACAAACTGATGATAATGCTTCATAAAGAAGTAAAGAATATAGCAGTGAAATTTGAAAAAAACATACTTAGAAGCTTGCTCATAACTGAAAAACTTGACAGCAGAGTTTGGGACTATACGAGCACAATTGGTTCCATTTCCTTTAAATAATCCACGGAAACCTTCAGTTCGCCATATATATTTTAGGCCTTGAATTGTTCCATTGTATTTTATGTTATGGGGATTCTGAACCTGAAGAGTATAGGAACTAATCAATGCATTGTTAACTAAAATTTAGATGTGCAAAACAAAGAAAGATGTATGGCATACATATATACGTGTATGCGTGAATGTACATAAAACAACAACCAGAGAAACAAACCTGTAGCAATATCTTCAGACGTTCTAAAGGAGCAACGGCTGTGCGAGACCTGCATGGGCATCAGAGAAAATTCTCAAAAAGTAAACCAAATAGTCGTCTTCAAACCCCAAGGAAACGAATCGAAGTACAATATCACATCTTAAAGCGCACCCCAAAAAAAAGGGCAAAGTACTTTCAGTTGTTAGAGTAACCATTTCAAAGAAACGTTAAAGTTGAAAAAAAAAAAAAAAATCAATAGTCAAAGGTTACAAATAAAAAACATTTCTCAAAGCTAAGGTTACAAATAAAAAACATTTCTCAAAGCTAACTCCACATTCGTTCTTTTATTGATACAAGAACAAGAGATTTATTAAAAATTTTTAAAATCTCATCTAGAAACAATATTCTTAAGGTTAAAGCTCAATCACTTCTCACCAGCCACAAAGAAATTGAAAATCAAAAACTAACATGAACAAGTCAACCAGAAACCTCCTTCAACCAAAAGGCATTAGTGGTAAAGACCCACATGATCTCACTAAACAAGTGCCACTCAAAATGCAATAAGATTCAATCAACCCTGAACCAAAGAAGCAAAGAGAAAATCCATTTCCGACCTCATAAAATAAAATAAAAACCTGGCAGCAATGTTACAACAAAATTTAACTAACGAAAGGACACATATTTTCCACACCACCATGATCAACCATTAAAACTCGAAAGAACAAAAAAAACTGAAAATTTCATTTGCAATTTTCCGCCAAAAAAAATGATAAAAACCGCAAATTTCATTAGTGGACAATGCAAGAATTCGACAAAGACCGGAACTTACACTCCTCCGGCGACTCCACCGGCAACGAGAGACTTGCAAATACTGAGGACGGCATAGTTCGGCGGCGCCTTTACCACACTCTCCCTAGCTCTAGCCAGCTTGGCCTCCTCGGCCAGATTGACAATCGTCGAGACTGCAGATTCGCTCTGCTTAACATCCTCCGAAGCCATTTCCGATTCGAACTTCAGCGACTTAACCCTAGGTCTTTAAAACACTGATCTGAGCCTTCCGGCGGAAATTTCCGGCGATCGGTCGGCAGTATCGACAACTCCGGTGAATCCTATAGGAAAGGCCGGGCCTGCCGCACTCCCTTCGTCGGCGCAGGGCGGTCGGCAGGTTCAACGGCGATAGTGGTGGTGAGAAGAGGTGAGAGGAAAGCGAAGGGCAGAGGCGAAATCGCGAGAGGCTTTTCTCAGAGTGACGGCGTGGGTTTATTTGTTGAGAATCTATATATACGGACGCAGAGAAGAGAGGGAGGGAGCGAGAGTGGTCCTTGTTTTAGCTGTAGTCGCGAAAGATAAAAGAAGGAAAGACGCTGAGGTTGCTGAACACGTGTGAGGTGAGAGGGGATTGCAATTTTTGTGGCGCAGGAGGGCTCCGTGGACACTTTCGCAAAGAACGAGGGTGTTTGGGTATTTCCATCGTTAGTGTGTTTGGGAAAGCCGTTTATCAGTATTGCTGAAGTGTAAAAGTAACATATACCTATCATATAAACTAAAAATATGTTATAGTATCAGATTTATTTGCCATAATGTTTTAATTTTATCTTACAGTTTTAATTAGGTTTTGAAATGCTCTTATTAGCATTTTTCAAATACAACTTCTGATCATTGACTTATTTAATTTTGGCGCTTTTTGTATAAGTGTTTTTCCATCCAAAGTGATGATCAAAACATCTTATCAAGGGTTCGTTTGTTTCGATAATTATTTAGATTTTTTAAACTCAAATTTGAATTTGAGTATTAAGAATCCTTTGAATACGTGTTTGTTTTCTTTAAAATCTAAATCCTTTAAGTATAAAAAATCTAAGTTTTTAGAATTCTGACTCCCTCTTAAACTTTTGATACTCTGAATCTCTGCTATAGTAAAAACTAAAATTCTCTCTCCTGTATTTGAGAAAAAAATCATAACTTATCAATTTGTTATCAAATTGAGGTGGTTTTTTTCATTGTGTTCCTAGTAAAAAGAGAAATAAATTAAGATCCATATTGCATTTTTTTTAGGATCATTAACATTAAGATTTTATTTGATTTGTTGATAAATCAAAAACTATTTTTACTATATCTTCAAACATAAATTTCAATTTTATTCCATATTTAAATTAAAATTTAAATACACATCCAAACGTTAATTCGGATAACAATTTAAATCACTAACTCAAATCAAATTACTAATTCGAATCTATTTACCAAATGTACCCTAAATATTTTGATTCTTTCAAAAAATATGAACACCTCTAAATCTTTTGTAGAGATGTCAATTGTGTTTTGTTGTGTTAATTGAGGCCATGATTGATTAGGCTCATGCACGTGTTGTGTCCTGCTAAGCTTGACTTATTGAAGTTTTGTGTCATGCATGCGCTTGTGCTAGCTTGAGTTTAAAAATCATAAGCCTGACCTGACGTATATTCCAAACACATTTCGTGTTTTTATTGTATCATGCTTGATACTATAGACCATAAATCAAGATATGATGTCCCATTTTTTGTCTTCTTGGATATCCGTTAATTAAATTTTGACATCTAATTGAATTGCTTAATATTTTTAATATTTAAGTCCTATTTATGTATTTAGATTGTTAAATTTAAATGATATGTCGAAAAAATAATGAGACAACAAAAAAGACAGAATAATGAGACAACAAATCTGGATTCATAGATCACTAAGTCGTCCTATTACGCCATTGAGCCTTAATTTAATTGTTTTTTGTATCATAATTTTTTTTTTCTCTTAAAATACTTTTCAAATGCAAATAAAAATATCTACATATTTTATTACAAATAAAAACACTTGATGAGATCATAAGTACCAACGTGTATACATAATTCTTCTTGTTATTTAGAGTAAAATAAAGGAAAATTAACACATCCTACTATCTTGACACCCAATAAAAATCTATTACCTTTATTTTTGTTGATTGTTGTGATCTAAAAATGAAAAAAGAATATTGTAAACCAATTAATACTTTTTTAAGGTCAAACTAGTAAATCATATTTTCATGGATATATATATTTTAATTACTAACGCAATATAAGCATAAAAATACATAAAAAAAAAGAATTTATTTATCGTGCTCAATAAATCGTGTTGTGTTTGACTTGTACTCTTGTCATGCTCTTGCTTCTTGTCGGGCCAAATTCACTTGCTTAATTTGGCTTGTACTCTTGTCATGCTCATGCTTCTCATTGTGCTAAATCCACTTGCTTAAATCCATGATCCCCACATGATCCACTACCTCGTACCTTGCTGAGCCCAATCTAATATAACCTCATGTCATGTTGTGCCTAGTCCAAAATTTTTTCATACCATGCCATCGTACTTATTAGGCTATCAGCCCAATTGGCATCTTTATTTTTGTTAATATAATGTTTATTTTCATCTAAAAATATAGCAAATCTAAAAAAAAAATCCTAAAACCTAAAAAGATTAAAAAAAAAAATCATATAGACAACATACTCTAAATAAGGGGTCCTTTTCTTTCCCCATTAAGGAAAAGCCCTTTCCAGATAAAGTAGTACATCCCAATCTTAAAAGCCTGTCCTACAAATAGAAGTTCTTATCTCCACCGCCTATCCAACTTGAAGACTTGTTCATGGTGGAGTGCTTCAAGTAGGATCCGATCCCATCTCAGCAATCAAACTCCTTTTTGCCCTGGCTCACCTGCCTTTGATGCTGCAATGCATTTCTCATCCGGTTGAGCTGTTGCAATCAGTCTTTCTCTTCTTGGGAGCAATACGAGTAGGAGGTCCAACATAACTATATTAATCCTTAAGCAATCAGGGTTAATCTAGGTCATTGTCATAAAGCAAATAGGAGCTCTTATTTAGATCAGAGGATGCTCATCACAGGTAGGTAGTAGGAGCTTCCAGCGGAAGGAATGAATCAAGTAAAGTGCGTCTTCTTTTTTCTCTCAAATCAAATAAAAAAAAAGAAAACTTATTGCTGCCAAGCGTGAATGAATGCTAGACGCTTGGTAATTTCTCCTCCAAGCAGAATAAAAGATCCCATTGAAGCAGTTAATCCTATGCACACTGTTTGTATGTCTGGTTGCACATTGCATAGCATCAAAAATACCTAATCCAGGTAGAGGTGGCAATAATGGTGTTCGTGCCGTGTTCGTGTCGGCACGTTTACAGCACGACACGTTTAGCCCAAACACGAACACGACACGATTAATAAAAGTACTAGAAATGCAAACACGAATATGACACGCCTATGACACGCGTAACATAGCACGACACGATTAACACGATTATTAAACGTGCTGTGACGGGTTGACACGATAACAACACGCATATGACACGTTTATGACCCACTTAACTAAAAATTTAAAAAAAATTTAAAAAATTAATTTTTTTAAAAAGCCAATAAAGAAAATTAACAAAAACACAATATCTAATTAATACTAACCTACTATAAATATTTAAAATATTTTTATTTTTAAGTTTAAATGTGTTATAAATGGGCGGGTTGTGTTGTGCCATGTCAACACGTTTACGACCCGTTTAATTAAACGTGTTAAGGCATGTTTAGCGTGTTAGCACGAATCCAGCCTGTTTATTTTTGTGTTATCGTGCCAACCCATTTATGGCACAATTAATAAACATGTGGTCCAAACCCATTTATCTCGTGTAGTTTTTGTATCGTATCATCGTACGTATCCGAAATTACCGGCGCTAAATCTAGGTATTATCCATCCGTTTTTTTTTCAATTTATTATTTCTTTTTAATTTTCTTTTCAAATCTACTTGTCTATTTTCTTGCCATTTTATATGCTTAAAACTTTCACGTATCATCCCATATTAGATTCCACTTAAAAATAGATACTTTATTAGCAAAAGGTTCAAAATTTTATGTTTCAAAGATATCAAGATATCTAAACCTTTAAAAGTGAATGTCGGAAGTCAAAAATAAGTCGATGCAAATCTTTTGAGGGGAAAAAAACAAACTTGACCTTTAAAAGTGAATGTTGGAAGTCCAAAATAAGTTGGTGCAAATCTTTTGAGGGGGAAAAAACAACCATACTTCTACTTCTTTCATATAGTGGAAGCAAATAAAGGGCAAAATGCTATTTTATAAGGAGTTTTATGTGGTAGTGCACACGTCTAGTGCAATGTTGGTGGTTTGTAATCCAGTGGTAAATAGGGCATCCTGGCATGAAAAAAAGGTCATAAAAGATAGCGTTGAGTTCAAGTTGCAACTATTTACTTTTCCAACAATATAACTAGGCCGTTTTGCATATGTTGTAACTAAAATTTTAAGTTTAAGAACTATAGCATATGAGAGCTTTACACTTTAGCAATATTTTGTTTTTACTATAGCTGTTGAGAGCTTTACATTATTCATAATTAAAACTTATGAGTAAAAACTGAAGTATCAAACCGATACGTAGATTCAATAAGGATGCATCTAGTTCATAAGATTACGTGGGTTTGATTTTGAACCCATGAACTTGGCTCAAGTGGTGTTTGGATGTGTATATGGCCGAGGTCGTCTCAAACCTAAGGTGACGTTTCAAACTAATCAAAAAACTTGTTTTTTCAGAACTTTTTTTTAGGGGATTTTTTTAGAACTTGGATTTATTGTTGAGGTTTTTCTTTTCTTTTCTTTTCTTTTCTTTTTTAAATCATCCACTATTCATCATCGCCAAACCATGCTACAACCTTCTTTTGAAAAGCTTTGACTTTGTGCACAAGAAATTTAGACCTGCCCTTAGCGATCAAACACCCATCCTTTAAAAGGCTGTCATTTACTTTCAAAAAAAAAAAGTCTCTAATTTCGCCCAAAAATTCTTCTCATTATATATTCTCAGAAAAATTTCCAAGAATCGTGCATAATCATACTCATCACTGCTTCAACAAAAAATGCAATATTGTCCAAATGAATAGTAAAACAAGATTTTCATAATCAGATCAAAACCACATTATCATTTTCATCAGTTCTTTTATTTGGTTCAAGTATTACAAATACAAGGACATGAAATCAAGCATACGATTTGAATTAGCGTCAATTTTGCTTTGACTTTACCAAAAATAAGCAATCCAAAAAAAAAAAAAAAAAAAAGAAACAGGCCAAAATATTGCTCTTCTGCAATCTTGGGCTCAATAGATTTGGCTAGAGCTCATTTTCCTCAAGTTTTTTGAGACCAGAGAGTAACTTCTGCGGTCAATTAGGAGAGAAAAAATTTGAAGACCTCAAAAAAAGAATGATAATTGAGGCATTTTATCCTGTCCAATAACATGCACTTTGTATTTTGATCCTTTGCCTCAATAGATTTGAACACAATTTGTTAAAAAAACATTTGATCACAATGGGTTATAGTTGGTACTATGTAATGCACCAGAAGCCCGCACTACCAAATAAATTTCTTTTTTACAAACATACTTTTGTTTATCTTCTACACTGCTTATGGACTTTCAAAATTCGCCGGTTTAACAATTTTTGAATTTTGAAATATCTATGCAAATGTTCTTTCCATCCGTTTCTTTGACCGCAAATAATGGCATGACGTTGGCATAGTGGTCTGCTAGGGTTTCATTGTTTTCTCTCTTTGCTTCTTGTGCGCCGCCTCCTGCTGTGAAGGACTAAACTCCAGCGGCACCTATGGGTTGGCTTCCGGTAGTTTGGCCCCGTGTTTTGTGACCGGAATGAAGCTACGAAGGGGGTCGTGGAGGAGGTCTAATTCGCGGTTGGAGAAGAAGGGAGTTTGGAGGCCGACCTCGTCGGTTTCCGTCGCAAGCATCAAGGACGGTGGTGGGTGGTGGGCTAGCTCGGTAGGGGCAGATTGGAGGCCCTGGATTCATGGCTGCATGGGACGTTCAGGGGTTCGGCAACTGGGGATCTAGGAGTGGCTTGGGCAGCGGAGCTCGTCAGCGAGGGGCGGGGTGGACTTCGGGGGTGTTGGCAATGTTGGGGCTGTCCCTCCCTCGGCGAGACGGCCCTTCGGGACTCCGTGGCTTCATCAATGACAAGTGGCGGCTGAAGTGCCGCTATTGGCTCCCCAACTATTCTTCTCCCACGGCTGTAGCAACTTCCGGTTCCTTTGTGCATGGTGGCCGGATCTTTTCCGACGGCTTTTGGAGTGCTTATATTCTGGTTTGTTGTGGTGTTTGTAAAATAAAGGTAGTTTTACCTTTTAATTGTTTGTTTTCGTTGCGTATTGTGTTTGTTGTAATAAGGGCAGTGATTTCTCCACTGGCCCTTTGTGTTGTTTTGAGTGAGGCATTTTAGCGGTTTTGTTTGGATGTGGCCAGCGTCTGTCGAGCTTTGGCGTTGAGGGGCCCAACTTTTGTTGAGGTTGGCTTCGTGCTACTGGGAGTAAGGGGGTTGCTCGACTGGTCGACTTGAAAAAGGCTCTTTTTTGGAGTTGTAACGATTTTGGTTTGTAGAAGTGTATCTCCGTTTAGGGTTGGGGTTTCTTTCAAATTTCTAAGTAGGTTCTTCGAGTTTACGTAAATATCTTGTTTTCAGTCTTTGTACAGCCTTTATACACGACCCAATTCAAATTTTATTAGTAATATTATCTACACTTATTATAAAAAACATGACGTTAAATATATATCTTATTTACCAAGGAAATGTTACTAGCAATACTAAATCGAAAGAAAAATAACATAAGAAAAAAGGAACAAACAAAAATTTAAACCTGTTGTATTTTTTTGAAGAATACTGTTTTGATAATCTTCTCTCAAGTCTCAACGATCCAAAGCACTAATCACTATCCTGCGAGGGAGAGTATTGAGCATGCATTAGAAACGTACGTGTGAATAATATATATCCTTCTAAATTGGAATTATAATTAGGA
>CAMOHE010039338.1:0-14402 GCA_946598075.1 Artocarpus hirsutus
ATTTGTCTGGCCATTCTCGTTTAAGAAAAACTTATTTATCATTTGAACTACCAACAATAGAATGGTTTTTGACCCCATTCGTCTTAAATTATTAGCATCGTGACAATTTAGTAACTCTTTTTTTTATTAGGCTAAATGATCCCTGATTTAATAATTGTCACTGAACTCTTTTTTTATTTGGCTAAATTATCCCTGATTTAATTTAATTTTTGACTGTTTTAGTCTCTAATCAAAAAATAGATTATGGGTGTTCAAAGTTAAATGGAGGTAATCCACTGCTCATTGTATCGTAACTTAAATTTTGCAATTTTGCGTGCAAAATATTTATGGTATTTGGCACCCTCAGTTTAAATTCATAGTTTTAATTGTAAACAGTAGTTTAAAGCAAAAATAAGCTATGATATACAATTCTCACATACTACAGGACTTTTACTTATTTCTCAAACAGTCAAAATTATTTTTCAATAACTTAAAAAACCCTTAAAAATCATAAGATTTCTACACTTCATGTGACTTTTTTTTAAATTTCAAGTTAATATACAATGGACAAGTGATATTAGTGTTAAATTTCTATTGTCAATTTCCAGATCAAATACTAGATTAATCAGCCAAAAATAAAAGCTTAGCGACAAAATTATTACTTCTTAAAAAAAAAGGGAACAATTGAGCCAAAATACTTTTTCCGACTTAGAGGCAGGGAATTTGAACTCTTACGCTTATTTCTACTTCAAGAGCTGATAACCTTGACTGGCTTTTGCCTGGACTTCGGGTCAATCTACGCACAAAATATCGTTCAGATGGTTGGCTTTAAATGACTTCCCACTAACAGTTGACAGCAAACGGCACTAATTTTGAAAGAACAGCTTTCGTCCAAATTATCAACGGTTTCTTTCTTTGCACAAACTAAAAATAACGAAAACACGCGCGAGTCAGTCGCGTCTTTTCCTGGTAGGCGGTCTGGGAGGATCTAGTTAGAGTAATATCACATATCAGATTCTCAATTTGCACCATCAGTGATCTGTTCAGTAAGAAATCCCAAATAATCTCTCACTAGATGAAGATGGTAAGAGCCTAGCCTGGAGGAGAAATGTGGACCACTAAGGGACGTATGTTCACTCCTATTTGAAACAGCAAACGGATTACAGATTATCGGCTCTCTAAATAAGCATCTTAATACACTGAAGCAAAACAATGTGTATACAGGACAGGAAAAATAGCAAACGTGCAAGTTACGACTTACAACCACGAGGAAGATTTCAAAGAAACACATCTTTAATAGTCAGGAATGGAAGCAAAGCGATATCCTTTGGCACCTCTCCAGGCATAATACGCAATCCGTGTCTCGTAAAAGCCTGCAGACACAAGTTGAGGAACATGTTTGAAATGAGTCGCCTAAACAAATTCATACCACTAATATAGCTTTTGTGGTCCATTGGCACAAATTTGATTTCAGGTTCGTTAAAACAGTATGAAGAGAAAGGTAAGCATAGGCCTACGAGAAAAACATGCCCACGAGAAACAAAAGCAAGATACTTTAGTTTTTAGTTCTGCCATCATACATAGTTCTCACAATCTAGATTCTGTCTCATCAAAGTTCAGAATGGATAATCACAGCAGCACACTAATAGAGCAGCCAATCTGGATTATGCCAGACAAATATGGTGAACGCCTGAATGAAAGATTATGATATTGGATGATGGTAGTTGTGGTGGAATCTGGCGGCACAGAGGCAATATCACTTGGAGCAAAAGGGATTATCGTGGCAGTAGATGTATCATCCTGATTTTTATGACACCGTTTAATTGTTAAACCGTTCAAGCAATGCAACATCAATTTCTGCCTCTCATACAAATTTATCATGTTCAAATAAATGAGATAATGAATGACTGCCCGCTATAGCTTGTTACATTTTGAAAAGTTATTGTCACATAATTTGGGATTTTTACATGAAAGGAGTACTACTTTTACTTCTGCTAAAGTTAAAGTACCTGGCTTCTTAAAGTAACTGAAATAGCGCATTACTGTCTATGCAAAGTACTTTTGTGCACTTTTACCAAGCACACCACTTCATCATTTGACGTACACGGTGACATTAAAGGCTTTGAAAGCAATACCAAACTGACCCTGAGTATGCATAGCACAACTGAACAGGCAATACCTAGAAAAAGCAAGAAAAATTTTACCTGGGAGGAAGGTGAGAATCCCCAAAGCTAACAGGCCATAGGCTTGGGACCGCTCCCCTCCCATATGACCACTGAGAATGAAATATGCAAGGAAGAGAAGAGTTGATCCAAGAAACAGCAGGAAAAGAGCAAGAGCAATGGATTTCCAGGGGATTCTATCGAACGATTTTGGCATGTAGTCAAACCGAGGGTCGTATTGCCTCACATTACCATCGTCATCATAATCCTCGTCATTGGGAAGACGGGTGTATTGAACATTGCGCCTTGTAGCCATGCCCAAGAATGTCAAAAACCAACTAAAGCCTTCAAGTCACAAGCAAACTGATTTTGATAAAAAATCAAACATATAGAAGAAAAGGCAAAAGCAATGAAAATGAAAGTAAATAACCAAAGGCGTAAGATCAAGAACAAAGTAACATAAACTAAAATGATTAAGATCAAGAACAAAGTGACATCAAAATAACTTGTTAAAGCAACGCCTCTACTTGAATGAATCCGAGAACGGGATTTTGTTTACAAAATTCTCCTTTTTTTGCAGTATTTAAAAACTAAACTTGACTTGGTTCTGCGGATATCATAAAACTAGACTAGAGGAAAAAAAATGCAGAAAATAAAATATAAATCCTCAAACAGTATAATTGTCAAACGTGAAATAATAGAAAGCTAAATTCGTGTTAGACGAGATAAATACTATAACCTCAAACTATACAAAACTAGAACTTCTCTTGAATAATAAAATCCTAAACTTTGTAGCAAAAAAAAGAAAAAAACGCTTATCGATTTTCCTTTGAATCAATAAACTCGTATTTTTAGAGAATCTAAATAATCCTTGCCCCCAAATTTGAAAGATCTAATTTTTCTCTTAACGAATTTTCACCACCAAAAAATTAATTGCAACAAAGAGAAAGTATAAAATTCGAAACCCAGAAAAAGTGAAATTTCACATTTTCATCAGAAATTTCGACCGCGATGACAGATTAAATTCGTACAGATCTGAGAAAAAGAGAAACCAAAAAGAAAGATTATGGTAGAGAAAAAGCCTCAACAGATGCAAGTTACTCAAAATTTGTGGTCGCCGGAGACAAAACGAATCGGCGGAAGGCGACGGCGATTCGGTGCTCCGTCTTCTTCTTCCTCTTTCCTCCGAAGTTTCTCTCTCTCTAGCGCTTTCTCCCTCTTAGCAGACGTTGATCTTCGACCGGTTGCGCTGGTCCGTTCTCGGGGTTCTTCAACTCAACTATGAAGTGCGAAATGCCCAAAACGACGCCATTGTTGAACGTGAAGATATTCCATTTGAAGCGACGTCCTTTAGAAGAACGTAAGTACCCGCGAGATTTGTAAAGCGCACGTAAATTTAGCTCTCAATCGCAACTATCTTTTTTCTTTATTTTTTAACTCATAAAAAAAAGAAAAAAAATTATGGTAGTAACTGGATCAAATTTTAACAACGGTTTGATGTACAAATGAAAACAATTTTATGATATTTTTTGTAAATTTTCAATATGAACACTCATAAATAAACTTTAACAAGTTAAGAAAATTGGGTTCGGTAGCTTTTTTATGGCATTCTTAAATAAATGATCTTAGCTTTTTAAAATTAGATAAATAGCTATTTATCAATAATAAATTGAGTTTAACTGATAAATTTAATATTAAACTTGATAAACTCAAGTTTATCACTTGATAAACTTAAGGAGCTTATCGATAGTAAATTAAATTTAACCAATAACCTCATTGAGATTATCAGTGTTAAACTCGATAAACTCAAGTTTATCATTAATAAATAGTCATTTATTTAATTTTAAAAAGTTATGATCATTTAATTTAAAAGTATTTTTAAAAATACCATTCATATCTATATTTTGGAAGTTAACTCAATAGTTAAATTAATAGTTCTTACCTGTAATAGTGAAAAAAATGACAACTCTTACCACAATTGTTTTCTTAAAAAAAATGTAGAAACACTCTTCTTCCTTCCCTAACTTGTGAAAATATGTGTAATGAAGAGCTTTTGTTCAGGAAATACTTGAATAAAACTATAAGTAGATTGTTTTCAAATGGGACTATGCTAATCAATGCTTAAGCATTCAAATAAATACCTTTTTGTGTAAAAATAATAATATTGGAAAAAAAAAATCTCACAAAGAAGAGTATAGAAATTACCTATAGACAAGTCAAAAAAACAAAAAAAAAAAAAACAACTGCGCAGAGACCAAGGATGGCAACAGAGCGGTGTGAGGAATAATTTCCCGCACCTATTCTTAGGCCCCTTAAATCATCCCTGCTTAATGAGAAGTGGCCGGGGTCAAAGGAAACCATGTATTTTGAAATTATAGCAATTTATAACAAAAATATAGTAGATATTTACTATAAATTTCAACCAAAATCAAAGGTTTCATCTAACAAACTAAATTCTAAATATATGCAAATCAAATTTAAACAATAAGGGTATAAAACTTCTCATCAAATGTCGCAATTTAATATAAGATATATAAAGATTATAATATCAGGCGGAGGCAGTTTGGGGAGTACATTCTATGCCCCTCCATAACTCAAGGTAAGATTTTGTCCCTATTTCTACTCCATTCGATGTGGGGCCTGACTGGTTCTGTCCCCGTCGAAAATATCATAATTACTAACGGAGATTGAAATTGGAAGTTTAAAGAATAGATTTCTATAAGATCTGTATTTGTATGCTTGGTCACATTCAAAGCAAGAAAAGTTTTTCTGGTGGTATCTCATAAAATGTCTACATAAACACTTGTCAAACTTCCTAAGTGCATCCTCTAACGTTTTATGGGCCCTACTTGATAGTTACACCTTTAAAGCATGAATACCTCTGAACTAATACAACCATACAAGATAAGTTTGAAGTTTAATTAATTCATCATAAACTTTGTGGAAATCTACGTATTACTCGCCACTAAAAGTCTTTTTTTCACATGTGTTTGGATTAGTCATTTGACAAGGAGGCACGTCCACGGCCACCAAAGTTGGAATTTCATTTGTTTGCTTTCGTCACTCCAAGAGAAGTAATGAAGTGCAATTCTTGTTCCCCACCAAAAAAAAAAAAAGAGTCGGTTTATCTCCTTGTATATTTCAGCTTTGAAGATAAACTTGGGAAAATAAGACTAGTTGAGCTCTGATGACTATAGAGAGATATGAAGAAAGAACTCTATCTTGGCAGTTTTTAGTGGTTAGTTTCTGGCAGTTGAAATTTTGGCTTCAAAGATATCAATCTCTCTCTCTCTCTCTCTCTCTCTCTCTCTCTCTCTAATATCCAAATCCAAACATACAAATTCACATATTACCCCACTTATAATCTCCTACATGGGGGAAGAATTTCTATCTGATCCAATTTTTAGAACAGGAAAGATGATCATAAGGAAATCAGTCTCAACTTTTCTGCAACATTTTCAGTACTTCACCACCACCCCGGTGCTTCTTGTGCTTCCCTTTTCATCCTCAGTTCTTATCTCACAACCCCTTTTCAGCTCTTATGATATATCACTCCTTCATGCTTCTAGATTTTCTATCTCATCAAAATTCACCTTTTCTCCCAACCACAAGTTCACCTTTTTTTCTTCCTCAATCTTCATCATACCCTTTGCTCTCTCCTCTCTTCTCATCGCGAAAGCGTCCGTAATCCAACATCTAAATCCCCACAAATTACCATCTTCTCAAACCCCCCCGTTTTTTTGCTTGTCCCTTTACAAGCCTCTCTTCCTAACAAAACTCCTCAACATAATCCTTTACATCTCCATCAACACAACTTCCATCTTTCTCCTCTTGAGAATCTTTAGTTCCTTTGGCCCTTTCGGATTTTTCGACGCCGTATTACGAACAATTTGTGGACTTGTTCTCTATGCCTTTGTGACCAACATAACACTTCTTTGCAACTTGGCTTTGGTTGTGGCAGGAATGGAGAATTGTTATGGCTATAAAGCCATACACAAAGCTTACTTGTTGAGAAAGGGAAGGAATTCAACGGCTCTGATCTTTTGGGCCTTCGCTACCAGTTTGGGCCTTGCTTCTGTAGAGGGCTTGTTCTGCTTCAGGCTTGTAAGATCATATCATCTTAATGAAAGACCATGTCTGTCTATGGCTTGGGAGGGATTGTTGATTGCTTACCTATATTCCATCATTATTGTGCTTGACACAATTGCTTGTTGCTTTTTTATCAAAAGCTGCACATCAGATTCTTCAACAGAGAATGTGAATGGGATTTGTAATCAGATTGAGCTTGTTTAAAATCCATGGATGGATTTCTATGGATTTTTCTCCTCCAAAAGTGGACCCCTAAGTGGGCAATCACAAGTAAGCCACTATTCTCATCATGGTCTTGCTCTTTGGTTGGTTTTCTTTTCTGTATAGTCATCTATTCTATGAAGTTCCCTGGTCTAAGCAAGTTGAAGGGGAAATTAAGAGTAGTTATTTTCAAGTCACAATCAATGTGTAACAACTCATATAAGTAACTCTGAATAAGAGGACAGACTTACCATTTATATTGCAAAAATTTTGCACCAAACACAACTCACTTGAAGTAATCCCTTTTTTATTAGGGTTGAGGGTAGCATATCCAGGTATATCTAAAGAGCCGGTACATATCCGTGCGACATGTGAATTCTTCATGAGTAGGGCGTTTCGAAACTCAATTTAGACCAATAGTTTGAAAAAACACTATATATTTTATAAGAGAAAATATTATAATTTGGACCGCACATTACGATTTGAACCATGGTTGCTAAATATCCTGTAAGCGTATTGCCTATATAATATTCTATTTATTATATTGGAATTGACTAGGACCTAAAATGTTCGAGAACCAGCAATTATCACAGACAATACAGTTTGCAGGCGGGCCTACAAGCTTGAAGTTGGACATGAATGGCGGCCATGGCCCAACCCAGCTTTATTGTAGGCCGTTCTTTGTGGGTAGCGAGAGCTAAGGTCAAAGATGTGCGAAGGGGATGGGATTTTGGATCACTCAAAAGAAAGACACGGAAAAACATAGTTAACCATCCCTTTTACTTCGCGACAAAGATAATATTGTTGTTATAAATATAAAATTAAAATTCAATACAATATTTAAAATATTTTAAAAATATCTTTAATAATATAGTATTTATTTTAATGATATTATTTATTCTATTATATAATTATATATTAATTATTTTAATTATTTTTTTAAGACATGAATATTTACAAATTAGAATCATATTTTAATTTAGTAAACATAATTAAGCTATTTGTCCTTTAATATTTTCAGGCTGAGAAACATAAGTAACTCAACGTGGCCTAATCTTAATCCAGTTTCTTTGAACATCTGGTTATAATTGAATGACTCATTTAAAGATCCGACACGAAGCTTCCAAGCAACCACGATAGATGGCTTAAAATACCCATTTGGCATGATAAGCTGCCTTTTTTCTCTTTCCATAGGCATGCGAATGAGGTATGCTTTTGACTTGCATTACTCAAACACCGTATGTATACACCAACAAACACATAACATATCTATATATATGTTAGGGTTTGGCGTCCGAATTTAATTTGGTCTAACTCGAAAAATTTTCGATTCAATAATCATAGTGAAAGAATAAATATAAGATTTTTTTTATGAAATTTAGGCCATTTAATTTATATTTTGAGCCCATTAAGTTATATGACATATTAGGGTTTTGTTTATGTTTATATTATGTATTACATTAAGGTTTGGTATTATCGACTTTTTAACTGCTCTAATCACTACTATATTGTAATTTTTTTTTAGTTTAATAATTTTCTTCTCTTTTATATGTGGTTTTTTATCGTTTAGAATTTCCATGTAAATGTGTATGTTTGTTCTTAATTTCTACTGCATTATCTTGGTAACAATATATACACACACACAGATCACTGCGTTGTATCTTCTTCCTCAAAGGGCAATGCATTTGGTTTGGTGCAGTTTCAGCCATATCTCAACAAACCCATTAAAGAAAAAGTTTGACCAACAAAAAGCAAACAAAAGAAATATATATAGAATACAAGAGCATGTGAATGGAGGTGATCATTCTAGCATATAAAACCATCTTTGCTAAAAGTTTTTGTGTGGAACTCTACTTAGAATATCATATTATAATCCGTTCCAATAATTAATCCAGATAAGAATTATAAACAAAAGGCTAATTGTGCGGCTACACATTCCATAATATATTTTATTCTGTATTATAATTTGAGATGATCATATAGATGACTTGCACGTGTAAATGCGTTATTCCACGTGAAGAGAACGTGGCTTCTTTTAGTTAATTAAGATACACTTTTTTTTTCCTTTTTTTTTTTTATGTCTTCGATTATTCCGATGGTAAGTTCCAAGCTTTTTCCTGAATATATACCAACTTTTTCATATAAATAAAAAATATATATTTATTAATCTAGAGTCCAATAGGATTAGAAATATCAAGTCCATATATAATTGACATGCATGCATTGCCCTCTGTCGGTTCATCACTTTTCACGTGCGTTTTCTACATTTTAAATGATTTAAGATATTCTTACTACTTTAAATATTTCATTAGCAAACTCCTAATTGCACGAATGGTAAATTCAAAATTAATATTTTTCATTTTTTCCATTAATTGATCTGTTTACCCCACCACACAGCGAGAGAGAAAATTAGTACCAAATATTTCAATCAATGAACTAACATCTACTTTACACAAAATTAACTTTGTCATTTTTTTTTCTGGGACAAAAGTTTCATATTTCATCAATTCATCTAGATTTAATATAACAAAATTAGTACCAAATATTTCGATCCAAGAATTAACATATACTTTAAACAAAATTTACATCGTCATTTTTTTGGGACAAAAGTCTCATATTTCATCAATTTCGTCCAGTTGTAATATAAAATATTAATACCATATATTTCGATCCAAAATTAACAATATCATTCTTCTCGGGCAAAAGTTTCTCATTCTCATATTTCATCAATTCGTCTAGTTTTCCTATATGTAGAAAATTAGTGGCAAATTTTTGTTGGAACACTTTCTCAAAGCTAGACAATAAAACAATATATATATACTTTGCTTTCTAGAAAGTGGCTACGATTATGGGACATGTGTGGAAGCAAGCCAAACCAATTACAGAAGAGAGAAGATTCCATTGTACAACCATGTCGTCGTTAAAAAAGAGTCGGAAGGGGAACAAACGAACATCTAATGATGTTGATATGATGTTGTATGCATATGCTTTGGTTGTAGTTTTGGGCCTTTTAATAGCTCGTTTAGAAACTAACTTTTCAGTTAAAAGCAGTATAAAACTCTCATATATTACGATAAAAGAAAAAAATTGTTATAGTGTAAAGCTTTCACATGCTACAGTATTTACAATTTTAATCAATAATTCTAACCACGACGTGGCAAACACGACTTAATTGAATAGGGGCATTTTATAGCTTTTGATGGCAGTGGAAAAGGCGTTTTAACCTAAAAAGCAAATGATTCCTTGTTACCCACTTAAAGTAACCCTATCCTCATTGAAGAAATTTTAAGGGGGGTGAAGATTCTTGGTCCATTGAACTTTTCGCTTTTGGATGATTAGTGTGCCTACTATGATCACTTGTTATTATTATCAGTAACAAGCATAATTGGCACAAATAAATCAAATAATCAAAATTAGTTTTATCATTCTTGAAGTACTTTTGTTTTTATAAGCACAATATAAAATTAACATTTTTAAGTAAAATTGTGGTGGTGTATTAATGAGAGAAAGTGTCAATGTAAAGAACGTTGAAAAATCATCAAAGAAGAGACTGTGTCCAAAAATTAGAAACACTGAAAAAAAGACACTATAACGCCCCTATGTGAGGGTTAGTAGTATTGAATAAATAAAAATAAACTTAGATCTAATATTATTTAAATTCATTAAACAATGTCCATAGGTCTTTAAACAAAAATAAAAATAAAAATAAAAATAACCATTTAAAATACAAACCACAGTTTTTAGTGTAGCACCAAATATTTAAAATATAGTCATCATCATCATAGTACAATTCTCACTACACAACTATCACAAAAGAAATACGAATCTTACATAATCTAGACGAGTTACAATTAAACAAAGATCTTCCAAAACAAAATCAACAATGTTGTTGCCTATTCCTCGTCAGATAAATTGCACTAGTTTTACCTGAGAGATGTAAATATGATAGGGATGAGTATCGACATATCCAGTAAGGAAATCATTATTCACCTTAAGGTTTTATTCATTACCACATTAAAACTACATGGTTAGTTAATTTACATCATATACTAGATTATGAGGTTTATTATTATCATATATCGTGGATACCATAGTTAACCATTACCAAGTTTCACACTTATACATATATACAAATGTTACAATTCATCATTATTCCTAGGTATCCACATTAAATAAAGTAACACTCCACTTATTGAAACCCAAATGGGCCAGCTTGGCCACCCTCCAAACATTCCGAGGGTATTCCGATGAGGGGACATCAAGCCTCGAGTCCTCACCAAGTCGATTCCTATACAATGTGTTCTGGGACTTTCAACCCAATAAAGCGTCATCACCTTCCTCCTATTTTACCTTTTAGGGTATTCGTGCCCAAAGACGTAACCGCCGCCCTTTTCACATCTCACCATTTCTCAATGTTCCGTCATTATTTATAGAATCAAATTTCCTAACCATGCTTTCCAACTTGTAACAACATATGTTAATTCATTATGTTCTTCGCTAATCAATACAGGGTGAGTTCATGTCATAGTTTCATATGTGATTCTCATATAATAATAGTTCAACATAGATACATATATCTTGTGGTAAAACAATCAATTTTAATTCCATAACAACCTTACAAAAGATGAGTAATAGAATCCCTACCTTTCAAACTTCTCAACAATCTCTTAATCTCGAAAATTTAATTAACGTAAACTCCACACACCTTTGATCCTAAGGTGTGCATAAGGATAATTAAAACTAAAGCATAACATATAACCACATCCATAAATGAATTAAGTATAAATCTATATTTTTTAGTTTATAATAAAATTCATAAATCACTTAGGATAGTTTTGGAAAGGTTACAAGACATTCAGGGATTAGAAGGTGAACAAAGTTGGGTTCACTGTCTACAATTAGCACATGGGTTATTGAGTGGTTTACTTAAGGTAGACGGATGGTATACTGCCACTGGTAGGTTTACTAATTTCTAACCCGATAATTGAAAAATTTATAGAAAATAAAATATAACTCTGATTTAGGCTCATGATAGCTCGTTGGAAAGCTTAAAATGTATACTTTTAAAATATGTAAACCAATTTACAAAATTCATTTTCATCTAATCCCAGAATTTCAAGAAAGAGCTACTGCCCATAGAGATAATACAAGGTTATGGAATGTTAAGTTTTTCTTAAACCCAAAGCATATTATTCTCATTCAAAATTTCAAAATCATTCCAAAATAGGCAGCATGTACTATATAATCATAATAAATATATTCTCATGAGTTTTATACCAAAATAATCATCAAACTATATCTCTAGCATTTCTTGTAAATAACGAGGAAAACATACATTAAAATGAAGAAAATACATACTAAAACCAAGTTTGAATTAAAGAAAACCTACCTCAAAACTCCTTTGAAAAACACCAAAGTTCAGGTTAAAAATCAAGCTTGAATTGACTCCAAAGTGGCTTTAAACATGGCTGAAAATTATCGTTACTTGGCTACAAAGAAAGCTTTATGCCTTGTGTTTTTAGCTAGAAATTGAAGTGAGAAAGGAGAGAATGAGAAACTAGAGAAGAGAGTGGTGATGATTGAATAAATAAGCATCAAAATAATTGAGGAGCGGGAGATAATTGTAGGTTTATGAGGAAAGTTGTAGGAAGAAACAAATGAGCATTAAAAGAAAATATTATCATGTCTCATATGGAGACTTTTAGCAAATAATGTCAATATAATTGAGGGGGCATATGGGGCAAGTTGTGGAAGAACATGAAGGAAGCATTAAAAATGTGGTTGAGAAAATATATCAATGTCTCCTGGTAGTTGAGGTGAATTAATTCTATGTCTGTAAGTAGTCGAGGTGAATTTATTTTATGTCTCTAAATGAGAAGGAGGTTACTTAATTGAGCATTAATGTAGCGGGACAAGGTTGGTAGAAGTGATGAGTGATATGTAGGTTTTAAATATTTACTACGGAGACTTGGTAAAAATACTAAAGTGTTATTTTATTCATATGATTTTACAAAAATCATACCCGTTAAAATAACGGGTGTTTCAGGCACAACCCCATTAACAAGTCGGGGAAAAAAAATTAACCGTTGTTTTTCAGTACTATAGTAATTAGCTAGAAAACATGTTATCACTTGGCAATGCTTTTGTATCTTAGAGTTTGATCACATATTTTCTTAAAGTTGTATATTTGCCCGTTTTAATGTTATCATGATTTTTGTAAGATGATGTTATAAATTATGACTTAATCTAATATCATAGTTGCCACATAAGTCCCTCATTTCTCTACACTATGGTATAATTTACAAGGATTTGATTAAATTGTTGCGAGTTTTATAACTTTTGTATATCATTTAGAAGAAGTGACTTGACATGACACCAAGTAATATATAGACAAAAACAAAGCTGTCAAACGGAACGGATGATCTCCATTCCAAATGGAGCATCTTTTTCTCTTTCATAATGCTGCCCTCCCTCTCTATTCAAAAGGTGGAAATATCTGATTAATGCAGAAAAATTATGGAGGCAAATTGCTTATTTACCATGTGGTCAAGAAAGTCAGCTGCCGTATAATTGCATGGATCTTGCACAATAACCCTTTTTCACTTTACAGTCGTAAAAGATGTTCCAAATAATTGATGTCAACTGTGCAATCAACAAAAGTTTTCAATTTTGATATAAATTATTTTCAACTAAAGGGTCATAGCATTTTCATCATTTTTAGAATATTTTTTTTCAGGCAAACCGTGTATGCCAAAAGGAACCGTTAGATGAGAACTCTGTGAAATCGAAGGTTAGATTAGGTCTGTTCTAAGGTAATAGTCAACACTTTTTAATTTCCATGAGTTCAAGGGGCAAAATAAAAGTCATGTAGCATAGGAGAAAAATATTTCACTTATCTCGTAATACTTGATAAAAATCACCTCTATCACGGCTGACATTATCAAATAACACAATAAAAAAACAAAAACATTCTTCTTTTACTTGTAAAATGAATAAAAAAAAGTTTTAAAAAAGTCACCCTTACTGTATCTCGATCGTAAAATACATTTGTTTATTTAATTTAGTACTTTTTGCAAAAATTTTTTCCTAAAATATGGTAAGAATTCTTTGGTATTCATAAGAAAAATACGTTCTTGATGCAGAGAGAAGTGTTTTGAACAATTAGATATTTATCAAATTTAGTCAATTTTATATTTTTTATATTTTGGTTTTTTTGGTGGTATTTTAACATTAAAAACACGTTAGTCTGTTTGATAACACTAGTTTAAATTAAATAATTTAAATAATATCTAAAAAATGTAGTTAAAATTAAAAATTATAACATACAAGAGTTTTATTTTATAACTTTTATTTTTTTAATCATTATAGGATATAAAAGTTTTAAATTATAACAAATAAAAGTTTTAATCTAAATTAATTTTACCAAGTATTTTTTTAAATTTAAACTAATTTTAATATTATATTTTTTTTATAAAATTTAAATTGCTTTGATATTTAAGTTATAACTGACACCACGAACTAACCATCCAAACCGTCTAACACTACCTCATAGCTAAAAAAACAGTGAATTAGATTGTATGCACATAGTACTTTGATAGAGAAAACAGTCGCATCGTAATTGGTACCGTTTAAACAGAAGTATAAGACAAACAAACCTCTCCCTTTCCACATGAGCTCACATACAATGCATCAACCTTTTCTGGTCACCAAACATGAGGATATATGAGGTACAACTCATGAAGCCCACTATGTACAGTGAAGAGGTCCTTGCAGTTTGTCCTTTTTTTCCCACCTCTTTTGTTGCCTTCCAATGATGGCAAAACTGCAAAATAAAAAAAATCAGTTTATGAGTACAACATTTGTTCCGCCGCTTTTAATTGCATTCTTAACGTAAGCAGAGTTATACGTCCCCTTTAATTAAATAAAAAAATAAAAAAAAAAGCATTTGGCGGACTTAATTATCAATTCAAA
>CAMOHE010039340.1:0-16663 GCA_946598075.1 Artocarpus hirsutus
TCAAAAGTCAATTGTTTCGTTACCAAAATTAAAGAAATCATACCATAATTATGTTACTTAATCAGAATAAAACGTCCATAAATAAATTCCATCTTATCACAATTTTGTAGAATTTCTGCTGACTACATGTCAGCTGTCATCGGCCTGCCGATCTCAGAAGTTCAGCCTGCCGATCTCAGAAGTCCGGCCTACCGATGATATATCATCGGCTTGCCGTTCAGAGAACATCATTTCGGCCTGTCGAACTTAATAGTCCGGCCTGCCGAACTGCCTTAACACTCAAAATTCATTCATAACATATAATTGTCCATAAAATATAATTAAACACATAACATTAATGACATGAACATTTGAGCACATCAATTCCACGCGAGCATCACCTGTCATAACACTTAAAATAAAATGGTTAGCACCATTTATCATATATCACAGCACTTATCATGAGTATATCACTTAACATCATCATTAATATAACATTAACGTCGTCATTAACATAACATTATCTGTTACATCAAATTAGGCGGGCGTTACACTAAGTCCAACAATGAAAGAAGTTGTGAAGAATGAAGTGTCAAAATTTTTAAATGCAGGCATCATTTACATCATTGCAAACAGTAAATGAGTCAGTCCAACTCAAGTTGTACCTAAAAAGACTAGTGTAATTATGATAAAGAATGAAAAATGAGATTTTGTTCCTACAAGAGTTGTCACTAGATGGCGAATGTGTATTGATTATCGAAAGTTGAACACAGCAACATGGAAAATCTATTTCCCACTCCTATTTATTGATCAAATTTTAGAACATGTAGCTAGTCATTGTTTCAATTGCTTTCTTGACGGATATTTAGGATACTATCAGATAGAGATAGCATTATAAGATCAAGAAAAGACTATATTTACATGTCCTTTTGGTACTTATGCTTTTCAGTGTACGCCATTTGGACTTTGTAACACTTCAGCTAAAATTCAAAGATGCATGATGAGAATTTTTAGCAACATGGTTAAAAAGATTATGGAAGCTTTCATGGATGATTTGACTATCTTTGGTGATTCGTTTGACACTTGTCTACTTAACTTAAAAGTTGCTTTGAAAAGATGTGAAGAAAAAAGCCTTGTGTTACATTGGAATAAATGCCATTTTATGGTTCCATCTAGCATAGTTCTTAGACACATTGTCTCTAAAAGAGGAATTGAAGTTGTTCTAGTTAACATTGAACTTATTTCAAACATGGCCACTTCAAAGACTATTAAAGATGTTCGATCTTTCTTAGGCATGCTGGATTCTACTAGAGATTTATTCAAAAAATTTTTGCCATATCAAGGCCATTGTGTATTCTTCTATTGAAAGATGTAGTTTTCGAATGGCCATTGTGTAATCTTCTATTGAAAGATGCGGTTTTTGAATGGACGAAAGAATGTGAAGAATGTTTTCGAACACTAATATCTAAGCTGACTTGTGTACCTATAATGCAATCCCCTGATTGGAGTTTGCCATTTGAAATTATGTGTGATGCAAGTAATTATGCTATAGGAGTCGTTTTAGGTCAACGAAGGGAAAGAAAAACTTTTGTTGTGTACTACATAGGTAGAACTTTGAACAACATACAAATGAATTACTCAACCACTGAAAAAGAATTACTTGTTGCAATATTTGCTCTTGACAAGTTTCGTTTGTACCTGATCAGTTCACCTATCAATGTTTTCACTGATCATTCAGCCTTTAAATATCTCTTTTCTAAAAAGGATGCTAAGACCTGCCTTATCAAATGGATCCTTCTTCTATAAGAGTTTGATTTGATTATTGAAGATAAGAAAGGAGTTGAGAATGTGGTAGTTGACCACTTATCTTGTTTGGAATTCAATGATTCTGTCGATGGCCTCCAATTCATGATGAATTTCCCGATGAACATTTGTTCTCCGTTACTAAGTTCCCTTGGTATGCACACATTGTCAATTACTTGGCAATTGTAGAAATTCCATCTGTTTGGAGTTTGAAAGACAAATAAAGTTTTTAGTCGAGGTGCACAACTTCTACTAGGATAACTCTTACCTTTTCAAATACTGTCGTGATCAAATCATGAGACATTGCATTCCTAAAGATGAAGTGTTTAGTGTCTTAAAATTATGTCATATTGATGCATGTAGAGGCCATTTTTCTACATAAAAGACTGTTAGAAAGATTTTTCAGTGTAGTCTTTCTTGGCTTACTTTGTTCAAAGACACTTATCGCTACTGTCCTTCTTGTAAAAATTGTCAAAAATAGGTACACTATCTTGTCACCATATGATGCCTCTAAACCTAATTATTGCAATATAAATATTTGATTGCTGGGGAATAGACCTTATGGGACTTTTTCCATCTTTTTCTAGGTATCTATGCGTCCTTCTAGTGGTGGAGTATGTTTTAAAACTGGTTAAACCCATAGCATGCCATGCCAACAATAACACAATTGTTATAAAGTTCTTAAAAGAAAACATTTTATTTAGGTATGCCATGCCACGTGTTATAATAAGCGATCGAGGCACATATTTTTACAACTGCTCTTTTAAATCTTTAATGTGAAAGTAAGGTGTAATTCATAAAGTTTTTACCACCTATCATCCACACACAAATAAATAATATGAGTTTACAAATAGAGAGATCAAACAAAACTTGGAACTAAAGAAATGTCTTCCTTAGAAATAGAGTTTACAAATAGAGTTTACCACTTTGGGCATATTGTACAACTTATAAAGCTCCCTTAGAATTGTCTTTCTGTAGGCTTGTCATTGAAAAAGCCTGTATTGACCTATAGAACTTAACATAAAGCTTATTGGGCTATTAAAACTTTTAACTTTGATCTTAGTGCTGTAAGTATTATACAAAAACTTCAACTCTCTAAACTTGAGGAACTAAAGAATGATGCTTATGACAATTCATGTATTTACATAGCAAAAATGAAAACATTTTATGACAAGATGATCTTGAGAAAGAACTTTGAGCCAAATAAACGAGTTCATCTTTATGAATCCCGTCTCCAACTTCATCCTAATAAGTTCAAATCATGATGGACTGGTCCATATATTATGAAACAGGTTTTACCAAATGGTGTTGTTGAAATCAAAAATCCATAGACTAAAAAGCTACATAAAATAGATTACTAAGCTTGAAGAAGTCACTCTTGTGGCTTTAGTTTACCAACCCTAAGTAGTTTTCTATCACTCTCATTTGCAAATATTTATTTTTGTTCTTTGTTGTCTAATTTTGTTTCTTGCTTAATTTTATGTTCATTAAATTTTATAAAAAATTTGAAAGTTAAAAATGAATTTCAAAGTTAATTCTTGCAAAATGGTTGAGCAAAGGAGGATATAATCAATTATAATCAGTAAATATTTTGTATTTTCGACTTCTTGAGACACATTTTGAAGAATCTGTGTAAAAAAAGAATGATTTTTGACTTTTGAAATAAAAAAATAAAGTCTTGGGAATTTGACTTTTTGTAATATATTGTTGTGTGTTTACTTTCCTTTGTTTTAGTTTGATTTGTTACGTTTGCTACATATTATCTCTACAGCTGTGTTGATTTAGGTAGTATTTTGTTGCTTTCACTATTCTTTTTATACATTACGGATTAGGTAGGGAGAAAGGGTTGTGCATCACTGCTATATGAAAATTGTGCCAAATTTTTTCAATTTTTGCTTTAGACTTTGTGTGTTTTATAATTTTTTTTTTTTGTTTTTATGAGTCATAAAATTAAAAAAAAAGTGTTTTGTAAATATTAGTTTCTTAGTAATTAGCTCATTATTATTTTGCTTTGATTTCTAAATTCTATATTAATTTCTAAATTTTATTTAATATAATATCATTTTTTATTCTTTGATTTATCTAACTTTATGGACTTTTAAAACTTTAGTTTTATTTAACATTTTTATGTGTTTATTTTTTAAAGAATTTGTAAGCCATTCTTTTCAGACATGCAATGTAATGCTTAATTGTAGTGGTAAATCAAAGCTATAAATATTTGAGTTTTGTTATTTTGTGAAGAAGAACAATTAAAGACTACAACATTTTCAAAATTAATTAACTAATTAATTAAAAATAAAAAGAAATAAAAGAACTGTAAATAAATAAAAAGTGTAATTATGCAAATTAATTAATAAAGTTAGATAAGTTTGATTTTGTAGCCTCTTCAACTAGACTAAATAAGTTCTAAGGGCTACTTCAGCACCTAGTACGTTGGCTAATTGGTTTGGGAGTTACTAACTTAAAGATTGTTAAATGGGTTATCGAGAAAGTGTAAGGGAGCTAAACATTACACTATCTATAGTTATGAAGGTAGTTTAATGTTTGTATATATTTCTATTTTAAATTTATGTTCACAATTGTTCTAATTAATAAATTTGAATTTTTTTGCCTATAGGAATGATTTGAATCAAAATATTATAACAATTTTACTACTACAAATAGCATATAAATTGTTCAAATAAAATTTTTGCTTTGTTAGCATATTTAATTAAGTGAGTCAAATTAGAGTTAAATGGTTTGTATTCTGTGAATATTCTATAAAGCATTTTAGAATTTTATCACTTTAATTGGTACTAGCAATAAGCTAGTTGGGGAGTGATGAGGCCATAAAAGCGCAGATTTTCAAAGATAAAATCATTTATTTATACTTTTGTTTGTCAATTAATTCTCTAATTAATATCATTTTTTGTGTTAATAAGTATTTTAGTGTTTTAATGTGTCAGTATGTTTAATAATATGCTTTTTTTTTGTGTTTTTATGTTTAATAATAACTTTTGGAAATTTTTAGAGTCATTTCAGTGTGTTAAATATGTCTTTAGTTTGCAAATAGTTAAAAATATAAAAATAACATTATATAGTTTTATTTTAAGTCTTAATGTGTTTTATAGTGTATTTTTAGTAATTTCTAAAAATATTTTTAAGTCTTAAAAATCATATTTGTGTCAAACCTAAAAAGACTGATATTTTTGAATTTTGTAATTATTATGGTGTGTTTTATTGTAAAATAAATATTTTTAAAATTTTTATTAATATTTTTTGATAAAATAATTAATTTTAGTGTGTTTGTGAATTTTAGACTTAAAATCTGGAGAAAAAATGAGCAAAATAGTAAAAAAATGGACAAAAACGGACTTCAAATGTATAAGAAATCAAAAGAAATCCAAAAATAAAAAATAAGGACACGTGATGGCATTTGGACCATTGGATTGCGCTGCCGAAGCGATATGAGCTATACGCCTACTTTTAACTATGTCAGATTAAGCTTTAAATTTGGTGCAACTTTCTCCACATGCGTGCTGTAGTTGCCGTCAAATCAGCATATCTAAACCAATCTATTAGTCAGTGTTCATCCCTAGTGGTCCTGCTCAACTTGATGTGATTCTAGCCATCTCATTAGTCCAAGCCAGTGAATCCAAGAGCGAATAGTTGTCCTTTCCATGCACGTAAAGCACTGAATCTTGAAGTAAAAAATGCATAGTAAAGAGCAAGGATAACACGAGAAAAAAGAGAAATAAAAATAAAAAAATATATCAGCTTTTTTTGCTGATTAAATAGGGTGGCTGAATTAAAAAAGAAAATGAGAGATTAATTAAGTAAATGAAATATTAATAAAAATAAATGAATAGTAGAATTTTTCTACCATAAAAGGGGGTGCCTCCTCCCTTCACACACACCTTAGGCCTTTTGGCCATTCCTTCCTTTTTTCTATTCTTTCTTCAACTGCTAAGCTTCTACGTCAGTAGCACCTCCCTTTTGGGTGGAGATGTTGTTAGGGTACCCCTCTGACCCCACTAAAAATAATAAAATAATATCTTAATTAGTGTAAAGAGTTTGGTGATGCAATAGATGATCTTATATGCATAGTACTCTAGTATGGATTTTAGCTCTGTATTTGCTTTGTAATACTTATATTTTTATAGAATAAATTATATTATAAAGTTTTTACTAATTTAATACTGTTATGCTACCCATTTTTACATAAATTAAGTCACATTTGTTTTATGTAATTTAATTGTGTTGTATAATTAATATTCATAATAATGAAATAATGCTTAATATTATGGAATATCTTTTACTGCACTATGACTTGTTATGTTATCCATTTTAGATATTTCATAAGATAAGGTGCTACTAGAATTAATGTAAAAATTTATTCCATTAGAATATATTAATTTTGATTTGTTATTATCTTTCCTATTTCAAAATCATGTTACTTATAATTATAGTGACAACGGTTATAAGTTTTATAATTAGTGCACTAGATCATTAGTGAGAGATGATTATTTTGTGACTTTTTGTTATAAAACTCTCACTACATTGTAGCTTGCTATTTGTTGCTTTAGATTCACTTATAAAAATAATAAATGTGCTTGCAATTAATGAGAAAAATATAATAATTCAAATGCTTCAAATAATTATTTATTTAAAGTTAAAATTCCATATCAGTTACAAAACATAAAAGGGATTCTCAAAGTATCACCATTTTAATTTTATGTTTTAAATCATATTTTAAAATTCTCAAAAATATTTGTTTTCTTTTAAATTTTGTTTTGAAAAAAATCCTTTTCTACTTTAAACTAAGATTTTTCAATCTTTCAAAAACCCCCCTCCATGTGGATACAAAAACCTTTATATACTACAAATGTCCACATTTAAAGAATCATTTTGGATGACAAACAATGATTGGTTCAAATTTATGAAGTATCGATGTTACGAAGATTTCCAACGAATATCGGACAATGCAAAAAAAAACATAAGAAAACAAAATGAATATGGCTTAAGAGTAGGCCAATTGCTATATAGAAAACTTGAGCAAAAATTGTACTTTAATATCCTTCTCTTATTATATACATGAATGATTTCATTATTAATGTTTTAGTTTTTACTGACAACAAAATTGATTAGGTTGCAAAGATCAATAAGTGGCCGACAACAGAGGAGCAATGAATGAAATGATGTCAAGGTCCTCATAGACAATTCAAAGATCCATCATCTACAAGAATTGGCTAATTGATAGTAAGTTTATTAGGCTCAAATCCTTAAATTGTGGCGTTATAACTCTTGAAATGTATTAATTAATAACAATTTGATTTGTTATTATTTTGTTAGATGATTACAGGGAGTAACAAACTCAAGGGACCTTCGACTTCACTAGTATAGATGATATATTGAGTAGGGCATTGGGAAAACCAAAACATTCAAGATGTGTTCGCGGTCAATCAAAGTATGTCAAGTAGTCATAATACTTCACCTTGCAACCAACTTCAAAACTAGGAGCCAAAGTAGTAGGTCTTTGATAGGATATTGCAAAATTATGAGGTATCATGAACACAACAATTTCACAAAAGGTATTAGGCTAATAGATGCAAACGTTGAATAATGTAGCAACTTCAAGGCTAGTTGCACTACTTATGAAGAAGATGCTCCAATTTTGCCTCAAGTTGGAGAGCCTGAAGAACATAAAGAACGCAAACTCTTTCTCAATGATCCGCTAATTGCTGAGCATTTGCTTGTTGTAGTTGGAAAGGTGTAGATGGAGAGTCTTCCAACTCATATAATCCATGGAATAATGTTAGGCAAAAAAAATATGCACATTAACATTATTACTACCAAAGTCAGAGTAGCACGACTACCTTTTCTGACAATAGAGGCAGCAATTGTGGCTGATGCCACCAAAAGCTTTGTTGCATGGCCAAAAAGGTTAATTAAAGTTGCTGAGATTCCTAAGTCTTGTTGACTGCCTAGCTACATACATGAAGATATTGAGGGAAAGAAGCATCTAAAAAAGTAAGGTGTTATAAAATCCATAGGCTTGTAATCTGTTGTGAACAAGCAACTACCTATATTTGACTTCTCCTCACTTCAAGAAGAATTTAAGTCTATAACTTTGTATGCACAAGCTATATTACATGATAGAATTGTTAGACTAGGTGCCCTAAGGATTGAATGATGTAATAGTTTTTGGAGACATTTAATCAATAAAAGAGTTTATTATCTATTTTCATATATCAATGTTGTCCTCTTTATGTTCATTTATCTTGAATATATGATAAGCAAAGAAAGGTCTGAGACTATTAGTCTAAACCTTTAAGATTGTGCATGTGATGACAAATTATTCAAAAGACATGAATCTCAAAGATGATAGGGCCACAATTGAGAGAATAAAGATGGACGCCTCATTCATGTTAAGATTATTATGTTGTCTACATCCCTAAAAGGGGATAACTTATCTTGATCATCAGAGTTTGACTTTGCGAGTAGAAACATTGGTATATTGTCGTATGTGATGACATATTGTATCAAGGCTATAGATGAATTGATTTTGATTAATAATTCCATTTGTTTAAATCAATTCACTTTAGACAATCATATGTGTCATATCTTAATCTCAATTTAAATAATGGGCTCATATTCTTGACTTATGTCTTTTGATGTACCAAAGAGTGACATCTTGAATTTGATGATGCTACGCTTACTGGCACGTTGTAGACTTGACTCTTGATTGATGTAGACTTGTTATTCATAGATATGGAATACATAGCTTAATGATACTATTATAGGCATTATCCTATAATTAGAAACTAGAGCGCTCAACCATTTGAAAACATAGGTGTAACTGAATTGTATACTATTTATAAATAGTAAATTTTTAAAATAAAATTTGATCCTTAAGTCGATTATAAATATCCTATGGAGATGTTATACATTATGATATGTCATAAACAATAAACTTATTAGAGTGTCATAATTTTATATAATTCATGTAACGCCGTTGTTTTCTTCTATGGATAACTACATAAATTTAACACTAAAACGTGATAGTTTATATTCTATTTATGATCATTTATGCTAAGTGAACTAATTCTTTTGTTTTGTAATGTTACAAGTGATAGCCATGAGGGAAAGATGTGCTCCAAATTTATAATCTTTATAACATTCAAGAGTTATGTATGCCTAAGAGTTGTATTCTTAATGAAAACATAAATTTTATTGCATATTTTCTTATTTTTATAACATTTATCATGTCATAATAATTACATGTATAACATTTTTTTATTATAGCGTTAAAAAACTCGATAATATAGAGTGTCCAAAAGAATGATGTGTAAATTAATATTTTTTTTGAGGTCATGGCTGCAAATATAATTATTGTATATAAATAACTATGCATTATAACTATATTATATTATATTATATTATATTATATTATATATACAGGAATATTTAATTTTTTGGAATGTTTATCTTTATGATTTTCATGTAATATTTGATTTTTAGAGTTGTATGAGTTTGGTAAAAATTTAACACAACTTTTGTTATTTCAATGTAACATGAGAATTTTAGGATTTTTAGTTATTCGGTAAGGTTGTTGGTAATGTTTCAAATTCAAATGATTTTTTTTTGCTGCGATTTTTGGATATGATGTGTGTATATATAAGTTACGAATGCGTGGAATTTTTTATAAATTTTCATTCAAAATATTTTTAAGGTTGTGAGCATTTAATCAAACACTGTTCATGAAATTTTATTTGCTAGTAGATTTTTATTTGTGTATTGTAGAATCCATTTTATGGGACAAAAAGCGTCTTTTGATTCTATGAAAAATTATAAGTCATTTTTCATATGTTAACTTCTGTAAATTTTTAACTTTATATCTTTATTATATTTTAAGATAAAATTCATTGGTTGACAAGTACTTAGTGGTTATAAATATTGGATATGCTTTATATAATTCGTGAGATAATAAATCATACTTATAAAAGTGTTTTACATGATTTATTATGTTTCTAGAGTTTGTATATATATTAAGCATGTCATATAAAAATTTCAGAAGCATATCGTGTATATTTGATTTTATAAAAATATTTGAATGAAACATGTTTGTTGTTTGGCATGTTTGATGTTAATATTAACTTTGAATTTGAACGTGTGTTTTGAATTATTTCAAATTTATTTGAAGCTAAATTTTCAATATATTATGATTTTAGTGTCTACAATGTGTAGTAAGTTTTACGAATTATTTTATGCCATAAATGTTTTAATCCAAAATTTTTAATTCGGAATGCTTACCACCTAAGCTTTACTGACAGATTTTGTAGTATTGATTGTGTGATTTATATAAATTATCAAATGAAATCTTTGTGGCTGACGAAAAATTTGAGAGATATATATATGTATTAACTTTATTCCTAAAAATTTTTATGCTCTAATTGAATTTGAATCGAAAAATATAAGGTGATGAATCCTTGAAGGTCGGTCAGTTTTTGCGACTGACAGATTTACTTGAATGTTTTAAAAATTAGAAAAAATTATTTTAGAAAAATTTTTTCAAGAGAAGAAAATTTGAGTGATGTTTATATATGCTAGCTCTATTATGGAATAATTTTTATACTTTATTCATGCTTATAAGTTGAGATTCATTTTTCTAAGTTATTAAAGGTCAAGTTTTTGGCCTTTATGTTTCTTGACTCTAAGTGCATGCTATGACTAAAAGACACTTTCTTTTGTTAAGAATGATGTATGATGATCTAACATGGTATTAAATAGAATCATAAACATGAATATTAATTAATTTCATGTATTATATAAATGATTGACGTGATCACTCCAAAAAGTGAGCACACCAAAAACTGTAGCTAGTCACCCGATTTAAGGTTTAATAAGAAAGTAAGTCAAGTATATATATTCTCACCTTCGATATGATAAAAGTTTATAAAAAAGTTTTGAGAATATGATTTATGATAATTTTTGAGTTTGTTTTTACATATCGTCTTCTCATTGAAACTCTTGTGTCAACAAGAAGGTTATATGGGTGTTTCAATGATAAGATATGTTAAAGATATATATATATATATATATGTATCACTTAATTAAGCATTGCACACCCTATGTTTATATTTATGATGTCTCGCAAGGTTTGGAATTGTCATATTGGTTTGGGACCAGCTACCCCACTCTCTCATACTGGCATGCCTATGATGTTAATGGTACAATGCTTGGGTCCTTAAAGATAAAATGAATAATGTTTTAATATGGAAGTTTAAATGAAAAAATATGTTCTATATAAACCTATGCCTCGTGCACTACTATGATTATGATTACAATGTTATGTAATGATTTTTATGAAATATTTTATGTTATAAGATAGGAATGCGTACCTACTAAGCTTATGCTTACTTAATTTGTATTATGTTGCAGATAAGGATAAGATGTAGGTTGAGGATGGAGGACAAGGACTCACATGTATGTAAGGAGTGTTGGATTGGAAACAGAGTCATATCATGAAAAGAATTTAAACTCAAACAAAATTTAATATATTATGTTTTGTATTTTTATTTGTTTGAGACTCAGTTTTATTTGTGATATATTCTTCTGAATTTTTGTTTTGTTGAATATAATTTGTATTTTTTATTTATTTTGTAGTTTCTTAGGTTATTTATTAAAGATTACATTATATAATTCATTTCTTTGTATTTAGTCTTAGTTATTTGTTCTATAGAAATTAAGAGTTCTTGAATTGTATGTGTGTGAGTTTGTATGTTTTAAATATTTGTTTTTGTAAATTAAGTTTTCTATAGGTGGTTGGTTAGTTGAATGTCTTAGTTGTTCTAGCAGGACAATTCAGGTGAAGGAGGCAAATTTGATAAGTAGTTTACAAAAAAAAAAAAAATGGATGTGTTTCTTGGGGTATTTCTCTGAGTGTTGTTGATTGTTTTGAACTTCTAATTAGTGATTATTAAGTTTAACGATAAAAGCAACATTCTTTGTGGCGCCTTTAAGAGGTGGTTATTGTTCAAGAGTGTAGATCAAAGCTTTTAGTGGAATAGCTTTAGAGTTGATAATTATAAAATATACATATTGGGGACATTTTTTTATAAGTATAGGAGGTTGATATATGTATGTCCATCAGGTCCCCTTTACTAGCTTATAATATTTCCTGTAATGATACGACATATTTGTTTCCTATAAATTGTAACTCATATTATTTATTAGATTGGCTAAAATTCGATAGATTAGATTTAATAATTCATGTTGGTTTGGTTTATTGATTGAATTACTTCTATGAATTAATATAGAGGTAATTCAAGATAAACATGTTGAATTACTTAAAATAGATTTTATTTATATAGGATTATCTATATATGACTTTTTTGATTAGATCAATTGTCAATTGGGTTATTTGAATTATAATTGAGGCCCTATGAAGGATACCTAGGTCAAATAAAGTACGATTTATCCTTTAGATTCAGTTTGAATTAATGGGCTAAATATTAGGAACTAAAATCATGTTGTAGGAGTGTTGACATGGGAGACTAGTTAACTAGACCCAGTGTAGGCTAGTCAACCAGATCGACCAAATTAGCAATCCATGTGCTTTACACATTTTACTAATAAAGTTGATCCAAGTTCAAATTTTAAGGCCAAATCTGATAAGGCTAAACCCCAATCAGACCACTATATAAAGGGAACTATTTTCTAATATTTTTTAAATCACTTGAGAAATTTAGAGAGAGTATTCTAGTAAGAGAAACTCCAAAACTCTCACAGAGCTATAGTTGAACATCTCAATCCTTAGTCTTCGTTTTCTTAAGTTGTTGGAAGGAGAGATCAATTGAGGAGAAATTGAACAACGTGCGACTGTTAGATGTGTATGCCTTCAGGAGTAAAAATGTAATATGTTTTTAGAGACATTTTTATCAATAAAGAATTCATTTATTATTTATATACCAAATCTTATCCTCTTTATGTTCATATTTGTTGAATGTGTGTTAAGCAAACAAAAGTCTGAGACTCTCGGTCTAAACCTTTAAGAATTGGGCATATGATGGACAGATTATGCGGAAGATACGATTCTTAAAGTGAAGGTCTAAATCATAAGATCCACAATTGAGAGAATAAATCTGGACACTTTATTCATGTAAAGATTGTTATGTTGTCTATATCCCTATTAGGAGATGGTTTGTCTTGACCATAAGAGGTGGACTACGTGAATAGAAACAATTGTCATAGGTGATGATGTGTTGGATCAGGACATAAAGTGAATTGATTTAGATTAATAATTCTATCGCGGCAAATACATTCACTTTATACAATCATTTATATTGTATCTTAATCCTGAGATGAATAGTGGGCCCGTTGTCTTATTTGTATTGTCATTGTCTTGACTTGTGTCTTTTGATATACCAAAGGGTGACATCCACATTTTATAGTGGTACACATGCCGATATGTTGGAGACATGACTCTTGATAGCATAGACCTATTATTCATAGATATAGAATCCATAGCTCCTCTTAGGAGTAGTTGATATCCTTTTATATGCGTTATCTTACAATTGGAAAAGTGGAACGCTTAAATATTTAGATACATAGGTGCAACTAAATGGTACACCGTCTTTGGATGGTAAGTTTTTCGATGGTGAGATAATGGAATGTAAGATAAAAATAATCAAGAAGGTAAGACAGAACATGTTCTTGAGCCGATTATGGGCAATTCTATTAGGATACGATACATTATGATATGTCATGGAGACTTAGCTATACGGGCTTTGTAATTCTATATAGTTCGAGGGAGTAGCTCCAAGCTTTTAGTGGAGTAGCGTTGGAGTTGATAATTATGAAATATATATCTTGTAATGATACGGCGTGCTTTTTTAATAATTGGTGACTTATGTTAGATTTATCAGATTGGCTAAAATTCAGTAAAATTAGATAATTCATGTTTGTTTATCGATTGAATTAATTTTATGATAAAATTAATTCAAGATAAACTTGTTGAATTATCGGGAACAAATAATTCATGTCTGTTTATCGGTTGGATTAATTTTGAATTAATTCAAGATAAACTTGCTGAATTATCAAGAATATTTATTTTCCTAGAGATTATCTAGATATGACTGTTTTAATCAAATAGCTTCTCTATTGGGTTATTTAAATTAAAACTAAGGCTCTATCTTAAGAATCTTGGGTAGAAAATAAAGATTCGTAGGATCTTTTATCAGAGGTTCAGCAGGCCGATCTTTAAGTTTAGCCTACCGATTGAGGAGGTTTGGCAGGCCAATCAGTCAGTTCGTCCTGCCGACCGGTCGATAAAAAGATCACGTGTTTCCATGTAGATTTTGTTAGATATTGATCTGAATTTGATTCTAATTCAAATTTTTGAGCACTTATTAGATAAAGACTGACTCTTGGGCCTAACCTCTATATAAAGGGGAGTGAGTCTCATTATTATTTAGATCAGTTGAGAGATTAAGAGTGAGACTCTACTGGTGAGACTCTAGAAACTCCCTAAGAGCTATTGTTCACAAATCACGAATTGTACCCTTGGGTTCTCTTAATTGGTTGGAAGGAGAGTCGCATGGTGGAAGAGCTATATGTGTGAGCCCACACTCACTCCGATCGTGGATAGAGAATAACAAAGAAGGCCAGTTGGTTAAGGTCCTTTTGGAACGTTACTTCTCTTCGTTGATTGTAGGAGCTATTTGGCACACAAAAGGTTAGTAAGATTTGGTTAATTTATGAATATAGCATGTCAAACTTGTGCTATGGAAAATACTCTGATACAAAAAATTTTAAAATTTTGCTTTTTGCTGCGTACTATTTTTCCAATAGCTTCCACCAACATTCTGACCATAGAAAGAGAACAGCAAGGAAGACTAGTTGGTTGAAACTATTCTAGTAGATTTCTCTAGCTATAGTTTCTAGAATTTTTTTGGTTTATTAAAGAGGTATGTAAGATCTTTTATTAATTTATATACATAGCATATATAACCTGTTTATGGAAAAAGGACTTCGATTTAAAATTTTTTAAAATCCACTGCGTAGTCATTTTTCCAAAAAGAATGATGATTCAATGCCTGATAAAGAGGTCGATCACTGTCAATGACATGCTTATCTATGTGACGTATGAAGGCATTTATTTTATACTCACCTTTCACTACAAGAAATTTTTTATTACACAACCTTTATCCAACGACCGTTTCCTAAAAACCGTCATGGTAAGGCGAGAAATGCGCAGCGAGTTAGGCCTGTGAAAAAGAAGACCGTTATGGAACGAGGCGGGAGCTAACACAAAAACCGTCGTGGTAGCCACAAATACATTCCACAATGGTTTTTTAACAAAACCGTCGTGGTAGTCACTACAAGAAAATATTGATTACACGACCTTCATTTCACGACCGTTTCCCAAAAACCGTCGTGGAAAGGGCAAAAATGCACGGTAAGTTACACCCGTGAAAACGAAGACCGTCGTGAGAAGGTGGGAAGATACCACGAGGTTTTCTAAAAAAACCGTCATGGAATTCTAGAGATACCACGACAGTTTTTGGAGAAAACCGTCGTGATAGATTGGAGCTACCACGACGGTTTTCTCCAAAAATCGTCATGGTATCTCTAGTATTCCACGACGGTTTTTTCAGAAAACTGTTGTGGTATCTTCAAGACTTACAACAAAAAACCGTGTTGGAAAATTAAAGCTACCACGACGGTTTTTGGAGAAAATCGTCGTGGTAGATTAGAGCTACCACGATGGTTTTCTCCAAAAACCGTCATGGTAGCTTTAATTTTCCTACAGTAAGTTTCGAAGATACAACGACGGTTTTCTAAAAAAACCGTCGTGGAAGCGACCACGAAGCTACCACGACGGTTTTTTGACAAAACCGTCGTGGTAGATTAGAGCTACCACGACGGTTTTCTCCAAAAACCGTCGTGGTAGCTCCGTGGTCTCTTCCACGACGGTTTTTTCAGAAAACTGTCGTTGTAGCTTCATTTAAACCCCTTCCTATCCTCGGCATTCAGACAGTACATTTTAGAAACATACTTTACAAATACAAACACAGACCCTTCCGAATCAGCCGCCGCCATCTCTCTCCGCCTCCACACTCCTTAATCTCAGCCCAAATTGTAAGTTTTTTTTGTAGAAAGTGAGAAATAGTTGTTGATTGTGTTGTATAATTAATCCGAAATTGATAAATAGTTCTTGATTTTTTTCTTTATGCCGTGAAGTTGATAAATAGTTGTTCATTTTGTTGTTTATTCCGTGAAGTTTGTATTGTGGATCATGGGTATGATTTCTTCGTTTTATAAAGAGTATGTGTAACTTGTTTAATTTATGATCGCCGGGTGATGTTTTTTTTATGATTAATTAATATATGTAGGCGTGGGTATATATATAAATTATGAAATTAATTTTAATTGAATAATTGCTATTTATTATTTTGATTTAGGAATTGCAAAATGGATAGGAAATGGATGTGGGATTTTCGATTGTCTGAAGAGTATGTGAATGGTGTGGAAGAGTTCTTGGATTTTGCCAAAAGTCATGCAAATGGTGATAAAATTCGATGTCCTTGTGTTCAATGTGGAAACCATAGATTGCATCCAATTATAATTGTTCGAGGACATTAATTTCAAAATGGAATCATAAGTAGTTATCAAACGTGGCATTTTCATGGCGAGTCTAATTTCAATCCAACCTTACTAAATAAAGAAAAGCAATCTATTGTGGAGGATAAAATGGAGGATGAAGACAATATGGTTGACATGGTCAATGATTTAGAAGAACACTTTGTGCACCATCCGGATTTATTTGAGACAATGATGAATGATGCAGAGACACCAGTGTATGAGGGGTGTACCAATTTCACTAAATTGTCTACTTTAG
>CAMOHE010039341.1:0-20376 GCA_946598075.1 Artocarpus hirsutus
TGTCATGTTTGGTTTCGGATTAGCTACCCCTCTCCTCTCATGACGGCGCGCCTATGATGATGATGTTATGGTGCAACACTTGGGCCCTTAAGATAAAATGAATAATGTTTTAATATGGACAATGTAAAGAAAGATATGTTCCCTATGAAAATATGCCTAGAGCACTATTATGATGATGATGATGATGTTCATAAATGTTTTAAGTTGTGAGATTTACAAATGTACTTACTAAGCATTAGCTTATTCAAGTTTATATCATGTTGCAGATAAAGGTAAAAGAATCATGGAATAAGTGGAGGACCAAGATGGGCATGTGAGCTAAGCAAGATGAATTGCAAATGGAAGACGCCAAGAAAGAAAGAAGTTTTATAAATTTTGAAACTATGTTTATTTTTATGTTTTTATCTCTGAGTTTGTTTATCTTTTTCACACCTTGAAGTTTTGAAACTTGTTATAAAAAAAAAAACTAATTTCAAATATTTTTTTTTAAGTTCGGCCTACTGACCTTTACTGGTCGGACTGCCGAACTTATTGCTCTAAAAAATTTCATTTTGCAAAGCCTCAGGTGGCCTGCCGATGGTTGACCTTCGGCCTGCCGATCGAGTTTGGCCTGTCAAAATCTAAAGTTCGGCCTGTCGAACTATGTTCAAAGAATTTTATTATTGTCTTCAAAGGTTAATTTAATTTTCAATGATATTAGCAAACTATTTACAGGATGTTTATGGAAAAGCGAATTGTTATAATTAATTAATTTATAATTTCTTGTGAATTGTATAAATATATATATATGTATGGATCCTGGGTATGCTTTTTCAAACTATGATTTCAAATACATGTTATAATTTATAATGGTTTTACTTCAATTAATGGTTAAATGAATGAATGTAACGACATCGATGACGTCCGTAAAGGGGGGCGTTACAGGCGCATTGTCATAGGTGACGATGTGCTAGATCAGGACATAAAGTGAATTGATTCAGATTAATAATTTTGTCTGCACATCAATTCACTTTAGATAATTATTTGTATTGTATCTTAATCCTAAGATGAATAGTGGGCCCATTGTCTTGACTTGTGTCTTTTGATGTACCAAAGGGTGACACCTACATTTTAATAGTGGTATGAATGCTGGTACATTGGAGGCATGACTCTTGATAGCGTAGGCCTATTATTCATAGATATGGAATCCATAGCTCCTCTTTAGAAGTAGTCGTATCCTCTTATATGCGTTATCCTATAATTGAAAAACTGGAGCGCTCAACCATTTAGATACATAGGTGTAACCGAATGGTATACTATCTTATAGATGGTAAGTTTTCTGATGGTGAGATAACGGAAGGTAAGATAAAAATAATCAAGAATATAAAACAGAACTTGTCCTAAAGCCGATTATGGATAATTCTACGGGGATACGTATACTATGATATGTCATGGAGACTTAACTACACGGGCTTCATAATTCTATATAGTTTGAGAGTATAGATCCAAGCTTTTCATGGAGTAGCATTGGAGTTAATAATTATGAAATGTATATTTAGGATATTGGGTTTCATAATTATCAGGAGCTTGAACTATATAGGTCCATTGGTCTCCTTTACTAGCTCATAAAAATCCTATAACGATACGGCGTGCTTTCCAATAATTTGTGACTTATGTCATATTTATCAGATTGGTTGAAATTCAGAAGAATCAAATAATTCATTTTTGTTTATTAGTTGAATTAATTTTGTAATCAAATTAATTCAAGATAAACTTGTTGAACTATTGGGATTGGATAATTCATGTCTATTTATCAATTGATTTAATTTTGAATAAAATAAATCAAGATAAACTTATAGAATTATCAGGAATTGATTTATTTTCTTAGAGATTATCTAAATAAAGTTGTTTTAATCAGATAACTTTTCTATTGGGTTATTTGAATTAAAACTGAGACTTTATCCAATAGAATCTCTGGTGGAGAATAAAAGATTCGCTGGGATTTTTATTGCAAGTTTGGCATGTTGATCCTCTGGTTCAGCTTGCTGATTGGGCAAGTTTGGCATGCCAATTAAACAGATCGGCATGCCGATCGCGCGATAAAAACATTACGCGTTTTCATGTAGATTTCATCAAATATCTATCCGAATTTGATTTTGATTAGAATTTTTGAGGCCTTATCTTATAAGGACTGACTTCTAGGCTCAACCTCTATAAAAGGGGATTGAGTCTCATTATTATTTAGATCAATTGAGAGATTAAGAGTAAAACTCTGCTGGTGAGATTCTGAAACTCCCTAAAAGCTCTTATTCACAAATTACAAAAACTGGCTTTGGGTTCTCTCAATTGGTTGGAAGGAGAGTCACCTGATGGAAGAGCTATACATGTGAGCCCATACTCACTCCAATCGTAGATAGAGAATAACAAAGAAGACTAGTTGGTTGAGGCTCTTCTAGAATGTTACTTCTCTTCACGGATTACAGAAGTTCTTTAACATATAAAGGTTAGTAAGATCTGCTTAATTGATGCATATAGTGTGTCAAACTTGTGTTTTGAAAAATACTCTGATATAAAAAATTTTAAAATTCCGCTGCGTATTATTTTTCCAACAATAAGGTCCATCAAAGAGCACGGAATGTCATTAGGCTAATTAGATTGGAGATTATCATGTATTTGAACTTCAATTGTTCTTAAGGGATCAAGTCATGGTCAATCCTTGAAAACTATATATAGGAGACAACTCCAAAGAGCAGTCTAAGTCTAATTCTTGTCTCAAGCTCTAGTATTAATTATGTAACAACTTTCTTATAGTGAAATCCCCATACCTGAGAAAACACTAAAGTGGACGCAGCCCTCAATTTAGGTAAACCGCTATAAATCTTTGTATTCTTGCTATTATTTTCCTAAACTGTTTATTGCTTTTGCTTGTGAGTGATTATCTTGACGAGAAATTAGAGAGAATCTTGTTAGATAAGTTTTATCCGTCAACTGTACCCTTAGGAAAATGGTAAAAATATGGGATAGTTTAAAGGCTCATGTGATAAATGAGATAGGATGGCATTCACTAGAATAATTAATGGAAAATGCTAGGATATGAACTTCTAAAAGTTCTTACCAATAAGATCCATTTTATATAACCATTAGATGAAAAATCAATGGTCAAAAATTATTTTCTAGTATAAATAGGAATAGATACAACCATATTTCATTATAACATTTTTAACCAAAACAATTATAAAAATAATAAAAAAAAACACAACAATTTCAGAAAATTTTCAAAAAAAAAAGGCAAAAAATTTGGCTCGGTATTGGCAGTGGAAGAGGTGGAGGGGTAGTGGGTTTGGGGAGGGCTCAACAGTGATAGGTCAACTACGATCCAACAATGACCCAACATGGAGGTCCTGTTGGTTTCTGTCACAAGCAGCTTCACAAGGTATGTGACGGATTCCATTGTGTGTCACAAGGGCGTCAACAAATTTGCGAATCATGTTGGTAACTTTCCAACAAGACGATTTTGTCACGAACCATGATGGTTGCCTTGCATCAACAGGGTGCAGTTCTGTAGTGAACCTTGGTGGTCGCCTTCATTTTCTGTCACGAGCCATGGTGGTCGTGATAGGATCACGATATAGTTGAATATGTAGTCATAGACGGTGTGAAGGATAATAACTTGCCTGCTGTGTATATCTCTTTCACATAAGGATTAATTAAGAATTGTGCAAAAAAAATTGAATGAATAAAACATTAATGCTTGATTTGATTGTATGCTTTCATTGGAACCCATATCCATGTTCGTTTAAAAAAAAACAATTTGTAGGATTCATCACAGTGTTCATGAAGGGAGTTCCGATAAAATTTCCAAAGGGTCTGGTTGAATTGAAATCAATGTTTTGTCAATACGTGATATTGGTGCTGTAACACCCGTCGATTTTCATGTAACAGTATATGTCAAAGTGTAACGGCATTAAGAAATTTCTTAAATGATATGAGTTATGATATATGATATTAATGGTACTAACCATTTTATTTTAAGTGTTATGACAGGTGACGGTCACGTGGAATCGATATGCTCAAAGTGTTGATGTTATTTATGTTGAATCTTTAATTATAATTTTGTGATAATTAATGAATTGATGAATTCTAGTATGTTAAGGCAATTCCGCAGGCCAAAATGATCCTCAAGGAATGGCAAGCCGATGAATATAATCGGCAGGCCGGACCTCATACATTCGGCAGGCCGAAGTGGGGCATCGACAAGCTGATGATAGCTGATGACCAGTCAGCAAAAATTTCCTAAAATGGTGACAATGATGATTGGATAATGATTGTTGATTGATTGGCACATTTTTGGCTTAATTTTTCTTATTTGGGTAATAGAACATTTGACTTTTGATTGATTGGATGGTTGATGAGAATTTTCCTATTTTGTAATTGAAAAATATGGTAACTAAACTATTCTTGGAAACTTTGACTTTTTCCCCTCAATCCTCTCCATTTTCCCACATGATTTGCCTCAACTTTAATTAGAAAATTCTGATTATTATGGAGAAGATGAGTTTTTCTTATTTTTCTAATTTCATTATTACGTTAAAAAAAATTACTGTCTCTCTCTAAATTTCTCTCAGACATCTTTTCTTTTTCTCTCTTCTATCGTTTGTCTTCTCCTCTCCCTCAATTCTCTTGTTATCATTTGAATAAAATATTACAATTTTTTTCAGGTAAATTCAAAGGAAGCAAGAGAAGAATCTGTTTTAATGTATGAACTAAATTTTGGTATTTTTGAAACGTATTTTCCTCCTGTAATGCGACTACCATATGTTTCTGTACAAATTTTATTTTGCTCTAAATTTTTAATATGCTATTCATGCATGTGTTATTTGCTAACCCTCAAAATTTCACCTTAATTGGATTTTTCTACGTTGAGATATGAATTTTCTTCTCTCTGCCACTCACTGCTGATTTATGCTAAATAGTAACGTTGTATTGTATCTATATTCCGACCCTTATATCTTTGACTACAAATTTTCGTTTGCTCTGAAATTTTAATATGATTTTCATGAATATGCTATGTGATGTTACTCCAAATTTCGTTCCATTTGGTGGTATGTAGGCTGAGATATTAAATGTTTACGCTCTACACCTCTTAATGAATTGTTGCTGATTGGTTATGTTGCACAAAAACATGCTTTTTGTTCATATTGCAAATGAATGTTGTTGTGCACAAAATTTGGCAAATATGTTCGTGGAAAAGTTAAGTTATGAATTAGAAATTTTGGTGATGATTTGATGAATATTTTATGTGATATGAAATTTTCATTAAGATTAGGTTCTTAGAACTGTTTTATCAATGAATTGAGGGATTGTAATTGTGTTAAGTTTTTGAATGACTTACTAATTTTATTTGGTGATGAGAATTATTGCACTACTGTAATTTATGTTAATATGATGTCATATGAATTTTGAGGTCTAAATATATTTATTTTAATTGTTTAAGAATATTTATCACATGTAACTCGCTACTTAATATGATAGAAGATATTTTGTTCCTGCTATCCCATGCATGTTTTTAAATAGTATGGAATTTATTTAAAGGTGATTTTCGGATATGTTAAAGTTTTTGATGTCTAATGCATGTAGAATTTTTATGGAATTATTTTGAGATGTTAATAATTTATTTTATGGATGTAAGTTTAGATTGCTCACTGTGTTATTGTTGGTGGCAGATTTTGTATAGAATGATATGTGATTTATTTAAATTATTAAATGAAATTTTTATGACTAAAGAAAATCATGGTAATATGTGTATGTGTTATCTTTATTCCTACCAAATTTGGTACCCAAATTATGTGTGAATATAAAGTTATTAAATTTTAAATTCGAGGTTAGAAATATAATTGTGTTGAAAGTGTTGTTTTAATGTTTTATGGTTAATGAAAAATGTAGTATGAGTTGTCATGTTTCAAGAGATAAATGTATGTATGATGTTTTATGAAATGGATGATATGTTATGGGAGTTAATTCATTGAAAATAAATGCTAATTGCCATATTTATGAATGTATGACATGAATACAATAAGTAGTGAGCACATCAAGACCGCGATGTCGTCACCTACAAGTTAAGGTTAAGTAAGCTTATTGAGGTAAGTACATTCTCACCTGCAATATGATGAGTTTATGAAAAGTTTGAAATATATGTTCATGATGGTTTTATGATGATTTCTCATGATGATTTTATATGAAGCATTATTATGAAGTTTTAAGGCATGAAAGTTTATGCATGATTTGGTGATAATGTTTTTCAAAGCATGAGAATAATAATATGTATTTATGTGTCACCTAAATAAGTGTTGCACACCCAATGATATGTTATATTATGTTATGATAAGTTATGATGTTATGTTTGGTTTGGGATTAGCTACCCCTCTCCTCTCATGACGGCCGGCCTATGATGATGATGTTTATGGTGCAACACTTGGGACCTTAAGATAAAATAAATAGTGTTTTAATATGGTTAATGTAAAGAAAGATATGTTTCTTATGAAAATATGCCTAGTGCACTATGATGATGATGATGATGATGATGTTCATAAAATGTTTTAAGTTGTGAGATTTATAAATGTACTTACTAAGCATTAGCTTAATCAATTTTTACATCATGTTGCAAATAAATGTTTGGACTACCGCCCTCATGTCAAGTTTTACATCCTCTCCTCTCATTCAGGCCGAACAGTTATGATAAATGTTTGGTTTGGGTTTTACATCATGTTGTAGATAAATTTTAAAACAAAATTTTTATAACTATTCGGCCTGCCGACCATTACTGGTCGGACTACCGAAGAGTTTAATCGGCATGCTGGTTGCCATGTATCGATCTGTCGAACTTATTGATTTTAAAACCCTATTTTGCAAAGCCTCGGGCGATCTATCGATGGATGATCTTTGGCTTGCTGGTCGAGTTTAGCTTGCCAAAGTCACAAGTTTGGCATGCCGAACTATGTAAGAAATTTTGACCATGTGTTTTTATGAATTTATTATTTAGTGAGATAAACTATTTAAAGAATGTTTATAAATGAGTAATATATTGATGTATATTTATAAGTATATAAAAAAAAAATTCATGGATCCTGGGTTATGTTTTCAAATTACCTTTTCATTAAATAGTTTATCTTAAAAATAAAAGTACTATGAAACCAATGTAACGACATCTATGACGTCTGTAAAGGGGGGCGTTGTAAGCTTTGGTATCAGAGTGATTTCTGTTTTCAATTCATATCGCCACACGTCAGTCCAAGTCCTCTAAGTAAGTATGTATTAAGGTTTAATGATAAAATGCAAGTATGATGATAAGAATAATGTTTAGATGTTTAATGATTAATGCCCTAGTAGTGAAAACCTGTCTCATAAAGTAAAAAAATTGTTCCTAAGTTCATAATTCTTTTAGGAAATCAAATATGGACAGCCACAGAAGAATGCAAACCCGTACCCAGACCAACAAAAGGTTGATGACGATGATTGATGAGCTGCAAAGACAGCTAGAGGAACAAAGAAGAGAGATTGCTAAGTTAAGGGCTAATGGCCACAACAGCAAACAACGAGGCAACAATAAGCCCCCTCCTCCTCCTCATCAGCCACAAGTCAATGAAGTTCCAGCTCCTGCTGCTGAACCCAGAGCAGTCTATCAGGAACCACTCCTAATAAGATGGAAGAGGGTTAAGCCAGTGGACTTCGAAGGTTCTAAGGATCCACTGGTCGCGCAAGGATGGTTAAAGACTATTGAAGCCACTCTGAGACTCATGGGCTTCACAGAAAATGAAAAGGTACTTTGTGCATCGTACTACCTCACCATGGAGGCCAGGATTTGGTGGGATGGCATCGAACAGAGCAGGAACATCGAAGAGATGTCATGGGTTGATTTCATCCACAAGTTTAATACAAAGTTCTTCCACATGAATATTACAAGGAAGCACTACGATGAGTTTGAGAATCTATGCCAGGGAGATATGTCGGTTATAGATGTGTTGGCAAAGTTTGACTAGCTAGCTCATCTTTGTCCAGGGATGGTTAGCAATGAAAGTGAAAGGGTCAGAAGGTTGATCAGAGTTCTTAGGTTAGAGATTGCTGCTATTGTTAACGGGGCTAGTCCACCTAGAAGCCAGGAACAGGTTGTCTTGAGATCGCAATGTGCTGAGTTCCATTTGTCAAAGTTAAGAAAAAACTAGCCTCAGTCAAGTCAGCGAGCCTATAATGCAAATAACCAGAACCGCCTTCCACACTGGAACAACAACAACAACAACAACCAACACTAGAGGAATAATAAGAAGAAGGGCAATCCCCAGAACCAGCAAAACCAAGGCAATAAGAGGTTTAATGGCGGCCAACCCAACAACAACAACTGGCAGTTTCAACCATGCACCAAATGTGGTAGGAATCATCCTAGAGAATGTCGTATGGGGTTTAACCGATGTTTTATATGTGGACGAGAAGGTCATTTTGCTAAGAACTACCCTAACCAAACGAACGCTCAGGCCCCACAAAGAGCTCCTCTAGCCCAGCTCCATCAAATACAAGCCTCCTATGAAGGACCACTGATTAGCCAAGGAAGACTTGAAGCCCCACCTAGGAATGCCCGCATCTATGCATAATGAAAGAACAAATGGCTGCTGAAGCCTCAAATGTGGTCAGGTCATATAACAAGCCTATCTACTAATGCTTATGTTCTCTTTGATAAAGGGTGCCACACATTCTTTTACATCGTCGTCTTTTGCTAAGAAGTTAGGGGTTCGTTTAGAGCCTATGAGATAGGGATTCACTACGACACTACCCTCCAGGGAAGTGATTATATATATGCACTGTTTGCGTACTATTCCCCTATGGATTTCTAATAGGGAACTCTTCGTTGACCTTATTGTGATCGATATGTACGATTATGACATGATCCTTAGGATGGATTTTTTGAGCAAGTACAATGCTTCCATTGAATGTCGTAAGCAAAAAGTACTCTTCCAACCAAAAGGTGAACAGAAGTTCATGCATGTGGGCGAGTCTAGGAAGAAACCCAGTATGTTCTTGTTAGCCATGAAAGCAAGAAAGTTGTTAGCTAGCGGCTACATAGGTTATTTGGCCCACATTGTAGACAAGAGACAGGAAGAAAAGACAAGAATAAAGGATGTGGTAGTAGTATGAGAATTTTCAAATGTGTTTCTATACGATCTGTCAAGCCTACCTCTTGATAGAGCAGTCAAATTCGAGATCGAGCTCGCACCAAGCACTGACCCGATTTCAAAGGCACCTTATGAGGCCCTATATGGGCAGAAATTTAGGTCACCTATATGTTGGCATAAAGCTAGTGAAAAGAAGTTAATGGAAAGCACTGACGCTAAAAAAACTAATTTTGTCAACGAAACCTCCAAGATGATTAAGTTGATATGAACAAGAATAGAGACCGCACAGAGTTATACGGATAGAAGAAGAAGACCCTTAGAATTTATGGTAGGCGAATTTATGTTTTTGAAAGTTGCACCAATGAAAGGAATTATGAGGTTTGGAAGAAAAGGCAAGTTGAGCCCAAGATTTATCGGGCCTTATGAAATAGTGAAGCGGATTGGTAAAGTAGCGTATCAGCTATGATTGCCATCAAAGTTGTTAGCAATGCACGATGTATTTCACGTTTCAATGCTCAAGAAATATGTCCCAGATCCTATGCACGTGATTGAGCCACAAGTAATCAAGATACGAGAAGACTTAAGCTATGAGGAAAAGCCAATAGAGATACTAGATCACAAAACCAAGACCTTGAGGAACAAAGAAATTCCATTGGTCAAGGTGCTATGGTGAAATCATCAAATGGAAGAAGCCACATGGGAACGTGAAGATGATATGAGATTTAAGTATCTCCAACTGTTTTGAGTTTCAAGGACGAAACTCTTATAAGCTGGGGAGAATTGTAACACCCGTCGATTTTCATATAACGGTATATGTCAAAGTGTAACAATGTTAAGAAATTTCTTAGATGATATGAGTTATGATATATGATATTAATGGTACTAACCATTTTATTTTAAGTGTTACGACAGGTGACGGTCACGTGGAATGGATATGCTCAAAGTGTTCATGTTATTTATGCTAAATGTTTAATTATAATTTTTGTGATAATCAATGAATTGATGAATTCTAGTATGTTAAGGCAGTTCGGCATGCCAAAATGACTCTCAAGGAACAGCAGGCCGATGAATATAATCAGCAGGCCAAACCTCATGCATTCAGCAGGCCAAAGTGGGACATCGACAAGCCGATGACAGCTGATGAGCAATCAGCAGAAATTTCCTAAAATGGTGACAACATGATTGGATAATGATTGTTGATTGATTGGCACATTTTTGGCTTAATTTTTCTTATTTGGGTAATAGAACATTTGACTTTTGATTGATTGGATGATTGATGAGAATTTTCCTATTTTGTAATTTAGAAATATGGTAACTAGAATTATTCTTGTAAACTTTGACTTTTTCCCTCAATCCTCTCCATTTTCCCACATGATTTGCCTCAACTTTAATCAGAAAATTCTTATTATTATGTAGAAGATGAGTTTTTCTCATTTTTCTAATTTCATTATTATGTTAAAAAAAAAATTAGTCTCTCTCTCTCTCTAAATTTCTCTTAGACATCTTTTCTTTTTCTGTCTTCTTACATTCTTCTTCTCCTCTCCCTCAATTCTCCTGTTATCATTTGCATAAAATATTGCAATTTTGTTGGGGTAAATTCGAAGGAAGCTTGAGAAGAATCTGTTTCAAGGTATGAACTCAATTTCGGTATTTTTGAAACGTATTTTCCTCCTGTAATGCAACTACCATATCTTTCTCTACAAATTTCGTTTTGCTCTGAATTTTTAATATGCTATTCATGTATGTGTTATGTGATAACCCTCAAAATTTCACCTCAATTGGATTTTTTTTATGTTGAGATATGAATTCTCTTCTCTCTGCCACTCACTGCTGATTTATGCTAAACAGTAACGTTGTATTGTCTCTATGTTCCGACCCTTATATCTTTGACTACAAATTTCCGTTTGCTTTGAAATTTTAATATGATTTTTATGAATATGCTATGTGATGTTGTTCCAAATTTCGTGCCATTTGGTGGTATGTAGGCTGTGACATTAAATGTTCACGCTCTACACCTCTTAATGAATTGTTGCTGATTGGTTATGTTGCACAAAAATGTGCTTTTTGTTCATATTGCAAATGAATGTTGTTGTGAACGAAATTTGGAAAATATGTTCTTGGAAATGTTAAGTTATGAATTGGAAATTTTGGTGATGATTTGATGAATATTTTATGTGATATGGAATTTTTATTAAGATTAGGTTCTTAGAACTGTTTTATCAATGAATTGAGGGATTGTAATTGTGTGAAGTTTTTGAATGACTTACTAATTTTATTTGGTGATGAGAATTATTGTGCTACTATAATTGTATATTGATATGATGTCATATGAATTTTGCGGTCTATATATGTATTTTAATTGTTTAAGAATATTTATCGCATGTAACTCACTACTTAATATGATAGAAGATATTTTGTTCCTGCTGTCCCATGCATGTTTTTAAATAGTATGGAATTTATTTAATGGTGATTTTTGGATATGTTAAAGTTTTTTATGTCTAATGCATGTAGAATTTTTATGGAATTATTTTGAGATGTTAATAATTTATTTTATGGATGTAAGTTTAGATTGCTCACTGTGTTATTGCTGGTGGCAGATTTTGTATAGAATGATATGTGATTTATTTAAATTATTAAATAAAATTTTTATGACTAAAGAAAAATTATGGTAATATATGTATGTGTTATCTTTATTCCTGCCAAATTTAGTATCAAAATTATATTTGAATGTAAAGTTATTAAATTTTAAATTCAAGGAGGTCAGAAATATAATTGTGTTGAAAGTGTTGTTTTAATGTTTTATGGTTAATGAAAAATGTAGTATGAATTGTCATGTTTCAAGAGATGAATGTATGTATGATTTTTTATGAAATGGATGATATGTTGTGGTAGTTAATTCATTAAAAATAAATGTTAATTGCCATATTTATGAATGTATGACATGAACACAATGAGTAGTGAGTATATCGAGACAGCGGCGTCGTCACCTACAAGTTAAGGTTAAGTAAGCTTATTGAGGTAAGTACATTCTCACCTGCAACATGATGAGTTTATGAAAAGTTTGAAATATATGTTCATGATGGTTTTATGATGATTTCTCATGATGATTTTACATGAAGTATTATTATGAAGTTTTAAGGCATGAAAGTTTATGCATGATTTGGTGATAATGTTTTTCAAAGCATGAAAATAATAATATGTATATATGTATCACCTAAATAAGTGTTGTACACCCAATGATATGTTATGTTATGTTATGATAAGTTTGAAATATATGTTCATGATCATGGTTTTATGATGATTTTCTCATGATGATTTTTCATGAAGTAATATAATGAAAGCTTATGCATGTTTTGGATGATAACGTTTTTCAAAGCATGAAAGTATAAGTATGTATATATGTATCACCTAAATAAGTGTTGCACACCCAATGATATGTTATGTTATGTTATGTTAAGTTATGTGTCATGTTTGGTTTGGGATTAGTTACCCCTCTCCTCTCATGACAGCGCGCCAATGATGATGATGTTTATGATGCAACACTTGGGCTCTTAAGATAAAATGAATAATATTTTAATATGGATAATTTAAAGAAAGATATGTTTCTTAATAAAATGTGCCTAGTGCACTATTATGATGATGATGATGATGATGTTTATAAAATGTTTTAGGTTGTGAGATTTATAAATGCACTTACTAAGCATTAGCTTAATCAAGTTTTACATCATGTTGGAGATAAATGTAAGAGACTTATGGATTAGGTCAAGGACACTGATGGCATGTGAGCTAAGGAAGATGAATTGCAAATGGAAGAATGCCAAAGAAAGAGATTTTAACGAAATAGACCATGATTTATGATTCTGAATATGTTTATTATTTTTGAATTTTAAGGCTTTGAATTATGTTTTATAATTTTGAGTATGTTTATTTGATGGACTTTTAAGATTTGAACCTTGACACTTTAACTTTATTTTATAAATTTTCTTCTGCATTTGAAACTTTAAAACTTGTTTTAAAAACAAAATTTTTATAACAGTTCGGCCTACTGACCATTACTGGTCGGACTGCTGAAGAGTTTAATCGGCCTGCTGATTGCCATGTATTGGCCTACCAAACTTATTGATTTTAAAACCCCATTTTGCAAAGCCTCGAGCGACCTGCTGATGGATGATCTTTGGCCTGCCTGCGTAAAAAATTTTGACCATGTGTTTTTATGAATTTATTATTTAATGAGATAAACTATTTAAAGAATGTTTATAAATGATTAATATATTGATGTATATTTATATGTATATAAAAAAAATTTCATGGATCCTGGGTTATGTTTTCAAATTACCTTTTCATTAAATAGTTTATCTTATAAATAAAAGTATTACGAAATGAATATAACGACATCTGTGACATCTGTAAAGGGGGACGTTACAGGTGCATTCCACTAGAATTCCTCTATCAATTTAATGAATTTGGTATTTTGATGCAGAACTTGCAGCCTGTGAAAGCTATTTCTTGGTAAGCATACCATGTATGACTATATATGAGCTTAATTTTATAAGTGTCAAATATATAGTTGAATCCCAAATGTACGTCACCACCATCCATGGTGATCTAAGTTTGTCAATGATCTAGGGTCTCCGTCGCATGACCTCCATCGAGATTTGGAATCACCAATAGCAACCCCCCACCCACCTAGAGGTCGCCCGAAACCGTGGCATTTTGTTCTTCGTTTTCTTTTTTTCAGTTTTTATTTTTGTTTTTTTTTTCTATTTTTAAATTTGGTGTGTTTGAACTCATTGAATTAATGGTGAGCTCATTCGTTTCCACTATTAGATCCAAATCTAGCGGACCAAAAAAAAAGGTATTATTGATGAGAACTTTTAAAGGATTTTATCATAACATTTCCCATAATAAATAGAGTATTTGGTTAGACTGTCTACGAGAAGACAAGCTTGAAATTTGATTAATGCTATTAGATGTTTGCTGTTATTTCATACCCAATTAAATATAAGCCAAAAAATTTGATCTGTGGATTATTGTTGCATTTTAGATGTTATTTTAGATTCTAAAAAAATTTCAAAAAAATAAAAAATTATTAAACCAACAGATATGAAATAAAAACAATGCAATATCTAACTGTTCATTTTTTGCTTAATAAAACTAAACTCTAGACCTCAACACAGGAGTTGGTCTGTGAATTTACTGGTAAAGCCTATAAAACCATGCAAGTCTAACCATTCACATGAGTATACGTTAATCTCCAATTTTGTATTCAAGAAAATTCTTTAATTTATGTTTTAAATAAAATTTCTTTTAAAGAAAGCCTAAATTTTAAATAGCCAGTATGCAATAGTTGTGATCCTAGCACATAAAGTCAACAAAACTTGTATAGTTTTTAAGTGAATAAAACCAAAAAAGCAAAAGAATGCATCTATTGGCACCCTCAATTCTACTTTTCACACATCTTTTTATTAATTTGCTTCTCATTCTACTTGGTACATCCCTCTTAAAATACCAAAAAATTCCCCATACTTAAATAGCATTATTATTTTTTCCTTTTTCTACCCACCTTCCAAACAAACTTACACTTTTTTTGCAAACGTTTTCCTTTTTCAATTCATATACTAACTAATAGTTTTTCCTCAATTCTATTTTTTATTAAATTAAATTCAAGATTCCATGACAAAAAATTATAATCGGTGGTGAATTGTAAGGGTTTATATATAATCAAATAGATTGCATATCCATCACTAGACAGCAAGAAGAATTGAAGTGTAGTTTTTTTCATATTGTACTAGTTTATGTCAGACCAAAATATGGTTCCTATGCTAAAACACACGATTTGTAATTATCAAATCAAATAATTTACAATGATTTATATAATTATAATTGTTATATATGAAATAATAAAAATTGAATAAAAAATAAATTTTGAAGAAGAAATAATCCATATACTCTTTCATGTTGGAATATATCTTTATTCTTTCATTAAAAGGGGCACAATAATTTTTTTTGGTTAATTTTACTTTTAGCCCCTGAACTATGCAACTTGTCTCACTTTGTCCCTAAACTTTAAAACATAGCAAATTGCACTTTAAACTATTCATCTTGTCCCAATTTCACCCTTCTGTCAATAAAGCCGTTAAATGTTAATGGATTGTGGCACCTGATTCTCACATGCTTGTCCAGTAAAGGGCATTTTAAACAAACGGTGCGTCAATTCTATGCCTCCTCTTTTAAACCCTACAAATCCCTATTCTTTGGGGTATGTTAATCCCACTTCACATGGGGCTAAGCGTCTTTGGCCAACTGTGATTCTCTCTTGACAAGTGCATTGACTTGCTGAATAGTTTAGGGGTATAATTTGTTATATTTTAAAGTTTAGAGACCAAAATAGGACAAGTTACATAGTTCAAGGACTAAAAGTAAAATCAAGCTTAATTTTTTAGGAGGACATTTTTTTTTTTTTAAGATAGAGTGTGTAATGAGTATTTTTTTTAAATACTTTTGTCCTTAAAGGTAATTTGATTAATGAATAATACAATAATAAGAAATCTTATTAAATAAAGATGTACCAAAATAAAATGAGAGTTGTCAAAAAGCCCACCCAAGAGAAAACACTAAGGCCCGATATTATACCAATCGGGGCCTCAGTGCTCCTTTTTTTTTTTTTCTTTCCAAATGTAATTTACTGATAGTTTTAGAGAAATTTAAACGATCCTATTACATTTTTGTCTATTTATTTACTAAGCATTCTTTAGATTAGATTAGTGTTTAAAAAAAGGATAAACTCTCTTTAAAGTAGTGTTTGAAAAAATGGAAAAAAATGAAAGGGATTGGTCAAACTAATATCATTAAACTAAAAAAGTTTATTCTTTTCTGAAAAAGAAATGAATTGTCCCTAAGGATGGCTTTTCCGCCTATTGATTTCAGCCATTTTATAATTAGCAGATTGACATTCAACAATCTCAATTACAAAAGTCCTGGAACATTTTTTCAGTTCAATTAAAGTGAAGATTAAAATTAAAGAAAAAACCTTCTTAGCCTAACCACTTTATAAATGCTAGGCAAATCTCTATCTTAATAGTTTGAGTACTACATTTAAAGTCTAGTTACTCACACGTACCATTTTAATTATATGTAAATTAAGCTTAAATTTTTATCACATAAATTACATATTCAAGTGCCAACTCTTTAAAAAGCAAATTTCTCTAATTCACCTTAAATCATTTGATGTCTAATAACGTCCTTGGCAAAATGAATGTATAAATTTGTTTGTAGATTTCACATTCGGATATAGTCCTTAAAATCATCCTGTCGTCATTTGACACTTGAGAGATTATTAAGAATCTTCTCACCTTGAGAGGAGAGGGGAAAAAACAGAAACACAAATACTAAAAAAGTAAAAGAATAAATAAGTACACAAAAGAAGAAAGGAAAAGAAGAGCCATGTACCGAAAGAGAAAGCAGCCTGGGCTAGCATAAGCCGACATGCCATAAGCTGCACCCAAAAATGCTTGTTCCTCTTGTTGAATATTTATACATTTTTCTATATTATTAAAGTAAAGAAACAGCCTTCCTAACCAAGGGTAATGATGATTAATGATACTCAACACGAGACTAAATTTTTTTAATAACATAATAATGAATAACAAAAAATAAAGAAATGAATGAGTTAGAGGGAACGCCTGGTTGGAAAGCCATCAAAAACTCTTTCTTCTTTCTGTATATTCAATGTCGGTTCTTCAACAAAAGTAGCTCCTTTTCTTTTTATTTATTTATTGAAAATTTGGTCATTGGCTTTTAAAGAAAAGATTAATTACAATAGTTCCCTAATTATACTACTTATAACAATCTGCTCTTCTCAAAACTTAACCTAATGTTTGTTCTTCTTGATTTATGAAATATTAACAAAAATAAAAACTCATTTCACTGAAATTTTTATTGACTTTTTTTATTTAAGCGATTAGATAATATTAATCCAAGAAATCAATATAAAACTACTATATCATGCATTTTTAATAATAATGTCGTCAGCTTATGATATGATCTGTTAGTGCAAAAGTTTCAATCTGTGGTTAGGATTAAGTTACTAAATACATTGCAGTTTTTCGTGCTTCCATTAACGTATGTTCTAATTGAGTATAAAAATACCATTTCTTCAAAAGAAAAAACCTACAAATCGAGTAATTGTTTTTATATAATATCACAGAATTTTTCCCTTCTATATATTTTTTTCTTTTTGTCAAAATTGGCTTACTGTGGGGTTTGATTGTCAATTGGATGATGCAAAATTCGGCACCGACAAACTTGTCCAACAGAGTGCACATTTTGCGGGTTTTTGGTCCGATCTCAAGCCCCACCTCACAAACCGGCCGTATCCTACTTTCTCAACCAAAAATTGGAATTTATGTATTTTTAACGCCAAAACAGGCCCACAAAATGGATGGTCTTAGGGGAAACCTTGTTTTAAAGGAGACATAAAATCATCCGGGCCCACCACTATTGGTTCTCATTTTCGTTTTGATGATCTTTTGTAACACCCTTAAATTAATTAAGTGTTATTAGTTTATAAAATAATAGATTAGTATGCCATAAAGAATATTTTAAACTTAATTTGATCATTTTGTGAAATTTTTAAATTTATAATATTTTTTGTTATTTTAATAATTTTTAATTACTCTTAATTATTTTGTTTGTTATTTTAAATTTTGAAATAAAATAATTTATCAAATGCCAACCACGTCCTTTTTTTTAAACCGTCGATGGTACATGGTTTCTTTTGTTGGCTTTGTTTTTCTCTCTCTTTGTTTATTTAAACTCATCTCTCTCTCTCTCTCTTTCTCACTCTCTCTCACTTGTCTCTCTCTCTTCTCTCTCAGTCTCTCATTCTCTCTCAATTTCTCTCAAAATTTTTGAATCAAAAATCATGCCCAAGCTCGGGTCTAGCGGATTGGAGACTCAGGGACGTGATTAAGAAACCGAAAACACGATTTAAAGTTTCGATTCGAGGTTAGTTTCAAAATTTCTAAACTTTTCTAAATTTTTTTATTTTTTCTTGCATTTTGAAATTTAAGCTTTTCTAAGCTTAGAAAACCATCAATCTAGGTTAGAGAGGCTTAGAATAACTAGAATTTAAACTTTGTTTGATCAAAAATGGATTTAAATCATAATTTTCTATTTTTCTTCATTTTTCTTCAATTTTGGGATTTTTCAAAATCTTTGTGCAATGCTTGTTTAAATTGGTTCAAAAGTGTTCTATAATGTTTTTCTATCAACTATAGATGTTTTCTACGCTTAAGAATTGATAAAAACATGTTAGAATGAAGATTTGGGCTCGGGAGGTAGAAAATCTATGTTGGAAAATTCTAAAATTTTTTCAGTTTGACAGGCCGGATTTATGAGTTCGACAAGCCGGATTCATACCACCGGCAGGCCGAACCTGAAAAAGTTTGGCCGACGGGACCTAGTTTTGCAGCAAGCGGAGTTACACAGTTCGATCGGCTGAACCAGGGCATCCAGCAGGCCGACCGGCATAGTAAAATTTTGTGATTTTTCACCTGTTTTCACCATTTTGAACCCTGATTAGATTTTAACGCTATAATATGATGTTATAAACTCAAATAGCACACTAGGACACCATGAAACAATTTAATGACATAGGGTGTTTTAAGCTAGATACTGATAGACTCGGTATGTTTAAGGTTGTCTGAGGTCCCGCGAAGCTAACGTATAGCGAGCCGGGACTATAGTGTGGGACACTGATACGAGTAATGAGGTAGGACTTTTGCCCCTCTTTCTCGATAACCTTGTCTTTAAGGGATTTTGATCTCAAAAGGAATTCTCTCAAAATGTTTTCAATAAATGGCATAACGTTTTTAAATGTCTTCAAAAAGGGGCTTTTGGCCACACGATGATTTCCTACTAAATGATTTTCTTAGAATGAATTTCAAGGCACGATTTTAGATAAACTTCTTAACAATTTTCATTACTTATCAAGAATTGTATGATTATAATAAATCGAATAATAAATGTAATTGAGAATACTTGGTAACATGGGATTTAAATAATAATAAACATACATAAGGGCATGATGCCATAATCAAAGATCGAGTCATATAGCGTGCGACCTTGGGGGCAGGTCCTGAAACCCAGTTGGGCCACTTCGGTGGTAATTATCATGGTTTGCTTAGAAAAGAATGTAAAGGTAATTTCTAGACGAACATTTTGATAAGACTTGTTTAAATAAATTTATTCAATTATTTATTCTTTTATTCCATTAATTAGGTATTTATTTATTTATTCATTAAACTTTGTTCCATTTATTTCTTAAAAAAGGTAAATTTGGTATTTAAATTAATTTCTCATTTTTAAACCCTAGTCCTACTGAGCCTTTGCTCACTTTTTACTTGTTTTCAAACTTTTCTTCCTCTAGGTGAAACCCAGCTTAGGACCGACGGAAGTCTACTGCCTAGACTCGCGAGCAATATAGAGGATCCTGAGTAGGTTAGTAGCTGTAGTAATTCAAGGCATGTATAATATAAAATTTTATTTCTTATGATTTGACTGTGACTGTAATAATTTATTGTCGATACTATATGTGTGCACATATTGTGGGCTGGTGGGACCCAACACGTACCCTATTTGCGCTCTTTAATGTTCTATTTCATTTCATTTTATTTTATTTGTTAAACTATTATAAATGTTTGTTTAAAAAGGATTTTAAATTACCACGTTTTTCATAATTAATTAAATTCTTAAACTTATGTTTTTATTCAAATTTCTTATTAATTAACTTAATTTACCTACTATATCACCTCCCGTACTTTGGGGCGTAACATCTTTCTAAAATTTATAGGTGTCACAAGCGTGCTATTTCAAGATTATTCCATTTCCATGATCTGCTTTCTTTCTTTCTTTTTTTTTTTTTTTGTTTTTCTTCTTTTTATTTCTTTGTAAATCTAAATTTTTGTTTCCTTTTTCTTTTCTCTTTTTAGCTTTACCACAAGAGATCTTCAGATTAATAACATTCACCTAAATCAATAAATCCAACCATGTATTCCACTTGTTTTCTTTAGTAAATTTGCCATGATTGCATGGCCCTTCAATTTCATCAACAACAATTGTAGATGTTAGGATGTATTTAGATATATACCCTACATTCAATGAACTAAACTACTTGATTCCTTCTTTAATTAATGAGCTCAATTAAAAATGTAGACTTTGAACAAAAAATATAAAA